>JANHGL010021793.1:73207-85332 GCA_024611195.1 Ceyx melanurus | reverse complement strand
TGCAGCCTGCCATCTGCACCCCCACATCTTTACGAATAACACGTGCCTGAGTTCCCACATCGACTCTGGATGAAGACTGAAACTCATAAAAAAGGGGCTATTGTAAAAAAGCAAGCTTGTGATTGCACATTTCAGGCAGTCTGGTGCAGAGCTGTGAAAGAGAAACATGCAATCATCACAGACTCCCCTTGAACCCAAGCAACCTTCAGGCAGCAGGCTACATTCTCACCCCATAATAAAGTTTTTCAAACTGACATTGTACATGCCAGTAACACAGTACTCCACTGTGGTCCAGTTCTGAGGACATTATGCCACTTTCAACACCCTCACCTCTGCTCTCTCCTTGTGGGTGTCAGCAAGATAAACAGATCATCAAAAGAACCAGAAAGCAGAGTTAAGAAAAGATGAATCACAGAATGTCTTCAGTTGGAACATACCTTCAAGATCATCTGTTCCAACCTAAACCATGGATATCATTTATCTGCCAGTTGCTGGAGGAGGAGAAAGAGCGAGGCAGAGATGATTTCCTTCACCATGATTCCAAGATCTCTTTATTTATTAATTTATAGCTCTTTTTATACCCTTTTAACTTCATGGTAATTGGACAAGAAATCAGCCACCCCCTGGGGTGATTGGCTGGTGTGCCACGACACCCATAGTCAAAACATCTTTCTACTGTTTTACAAACAAATGCCAGCAAGGTCACAGCTTCGTGAAAACCTTCACTTTCCCACAGGAAGGAAAATTCCTTTGCTTCAGAATTTTGACACCCACACGTGGACACCAGGTCCACACACCATTTAAATGCCTCCAGGGGTGGCAACTCCACCACTGCCACAGGCAGACCATTACAATATTTGGTAAACCTTTTGGTGAAGAAATGTTTCCTAATATCCAGCCTATACCTCCACTGGCACAGCTTGCAGCCATTCCCTCTGGTGCAGTCACCAGGGAGAAGAGGCTGTCCCCCTCCTCACTCCAACCTCCTTTCATGTAGTTGTAGAGAACAACAAGGTCTCTCCTCAGTCTCCTCCAGATTAAACAACCCCAGCTCCCTCAGCTGCTCCTCACAGGCCTTGTGCTCCAGGACCTTCAGGAGCCTCATCATATGAGGTTTAACAACTCTGAAGCTATTTAGGACCTAAGAAATACCTTTAGATCTAATCAAGGAAACATCTGCAAAGGGAAGAAAAACAAATGTCTGCAGCCTGCTCTTTGAGGTAATGCCTAAGAGTTAGAAATAAAATATGAATCTATATGGCAATAATGAAGTAATAAAGCACAACACCAGCCTCAGTTGTAAATCTTCCATTTAATATACAAGTTATTTTGGCCTGTCCCTTCTGCTCTTCTTTTAAAGACTTCTGAGGTCTTCCTCTGGTACATACCAAACACATAACTCAGTTAAAATGAACTGTTACACTGATGCAGAAATTGTGCTACAAAAAAACTCATATTTGGAAGTTCTGTTTCTCAAAAGCTGAAAAAGGTAGATTCTGTTTGTTTCACAGCACAGCAAAACAAATATTGTGACTCATTGCCCAGATAAAGTCCACATTTCTGATTTAGTCTACATCTTACTGCATTTGCTACTTTTAAGGAGGAAGCAATTTATGGATACATTTTTATTCATAAAAATTTAAAAGCTCTCCGATTAAAAAATTTTCCCTGCAGATATAGTCACTTGTAACATGCACACATGAAAAGAGCTATAGTGATACAGAACAGGCATCTGAAAGAAACTGACAGCCAGCAGACCTTTATAAAGAAGAAAAGAATATTTTACAGTGATAAAAAAATGAAAATATACCTTCAACAGGAGTATTTGGTTATACCCAGATACACTTGGAATCACTGTAAACTTGACTGTCTTTAACACAATGCTGAAACTACTTTCATTTTCTCTTATGTTTTAAAATGATGTTGCTAAGCATCAAAATGGCACTTAAGGTACAAACATTCTTCCCGAATCCTACTTTGAGGGTTTGGTAAAAACGTCACACTCAATTTTCATAAATATTAAACATAAAGCACTGAAAATTTAATAATGGACAAAGCAGATCCACTCCATATTTTCTGAAAAGTTTCAAAACTTACTAAGAATATGACTGGGAAAAAAATAATATCAAAAACTTTATAGTAGCAACTTCCACCAGCTGTTGCTTCAGATGAGTATTGGTACATTTGTTACATATAATCTTCAAATTCTGCTAGTATGTACCCATTGGAAAATGTTTGCATATTAGTAAACATCCAGCAATTTTAAGGATCCTTAACATATATTTGATGTCTCAGATAACACTAATTGGAAAGCAGAATTATTAATATCCATGTTTCATGCTAACATCAAAAAAAATTTTTTTTAAAAAGGCACTCTTGTAATTTTGTGTGCAGGGCAGTTTCTGTTAACATGTACACAAGCTTAGCAAAAGGAAAAGTCTTCTCAGGACTTGTGCCAATCGTATCCTAGGCTGCATCAAGAGAAACGTGGCCAACAGGTTGAGGGAGGTGATTCTCCCCCTCTCCTCCACTCTTGTGAGATCCCACCTGAAGCACTGAATCCAGCTCTGAAGCCCCTGTTAAAGGAAAGATATGGATGTGCTGGACCATGTCCAGAGAATGGCCACAAGGATGATCAGAGGGCCGGAGCACATCTCCTGTGAGGACAGACGGAGTTGTGGTCATTCAGTCTGGAGAAGGCTCCGTGGAGACCTTATTGTGGCCTTCCAGTATCTGAAGGGAGCTACAAGAAAGCTGGGGAGGCACCTTTTAGGTTGTCAGGTAGCAATAGGACTAGAGGGAATGGATTAAAATGGGTCGATTCAGATTAGTCATTAGGAAGAATGTCTTCACCATGATGGTGGTGAGACACTGGAACAGTTTGCCCAGAGAGGCAGTAGAAGCCCCACGATTGGAAGTTTTTAAGACCAGGCTGGATGGGGCTCTGAGCACCCTGATCTCGCAGGTGTTCCCGCCATTGGCAGGGGGTTGGAACTAGATGACCTTTAAGGTCCCTTCCAACCCTAACAATTCTATGATTCTTTGACTCTTAAGAACTTAAAGCACTCTTCACTCAGTTTCTGCAAAACTGCTTTACCATCAGAAACTTCAGCAGGTGAGATCCCTCTTCCCCAGAAAGACTCTGGGAGGAGACAGGTAGTTAGCACCAGCTCATGAAAAGCTATCTGCCTTCTTGAAAGACAATTCTTCCATGAAGCCCCAGTACACCTTCTACCTCATTAACCTCATAACTAGACCACAGGTCTGAGGGCAGCACCTGCAAAAGCATCATGGAGTTGTAAGAAGCTGTGGCATGAGAGAACTTGCACAACCTTCCACACCTTCTTCAACCAGAGCACCATGAGCGCACATAACATGAGCTCTACACAATACGAGGCAAAAAAATATAAACAAGGAAGGAGACTTATGACTACAGTCAAATGGGGGCAGCCCCATTGATGAGAAGTCAGAGAGATCAACTATCATCCTGCCTGGTCTGGGGACCACAAAGAAGAGGTTCAGAAGTTTCCAAGTTGACCTTCAGGGTTTCTCTTTTCTTTCAGAGAGTTTCTATTTTTACAATGTTTGCATAAAGCAAGTGAAAGAAAAAGGAAGCTCTGTAGTTGGATGCACTGAACCAAACCTTTGTCAAAACCTCTCCTAGTTCAAGTTTCTTCACAAAAAGTCATTCTCTATACTTTTACATCTGAAAATCACATCACTTGAAATACTGTGAAATAATTTAATAGAAAATATGAGAAATTAAGCAAATAAGGCTTCAACATTTTTTTTGTCACTAAGGGCATGGGGTGTGATTTTTTTAGATGGGACAAAAGGTGAAAGGTTTGTGTTGAAGGATTCAATAACCTCACTATTATTTTCTGGTTTTACCATTTTATTTATGATTTATGCAGTAATCCATCTAACACTTGTCATTCATTCTGTGTACCAAAAAGCGTGATATGAATTTTAGAATTTGAATTACACAGAAAGCAGCAGAGATCACAACTGGCATTTTTATGGTACCACTACTATGACTACTACATTCATGCATCAACTTTCACAACCATAGTCCAGCTCCCTTTTAAAGGATAGCTGGTATAGACAGACCATTTATTTTTCTCTGTTTTGAGTAGTCTGAAAAGTGATACTGATCTTTAGGGAGGCAAGTCCTAGTCCTTATCTATCCTGTAGGCCATTTGGATGCTGTTTTCCACTATCTGCTCAGTTTAACTATGAAACCCCCTCTTATTAACAGATGAATACAATGGCCTACAAACACTCTTCCGCTCTTTTTCTATATGAAACTTAGTACAGTGAACAGCCACTATTCATTTAAAAAACTCACTTCAAACAATTCTTTCCAAACATTAGCACGTGTACAAAACACAATTGGGAAGACGTTATTAGTGAAAGTAGAAGCAAACACAGTAACAACCACAATCCAAGTAAGAAGCAGCGTAACATCAACCCATTAGTACTACAGTCCCCAAGGCTTTGACATTCAGGCCTTCCTGCCCTCTCACACAATGTCAATGGCTGTCTCAGCCTTGACTCAAACATTTGCAACCTTCAGTCACAGCATAACCCCCAATTTAACATGCGAAACAGCCTCCTGCACCCCTTTTCTCTTTCCCACACCAATCCCTGTAACTCCCATCAAAGCAGCTCTGGTTTCATCTAACCTAGCTCCCTGCTTCCAAACTTGGGCCCTACTTGTCTCCTGCCCCTCCCAGCTCAGCATCACTTTTTCTGGCTTCCAGAAAGGAGAAAACTGAGGACTGAAGAGAGCCCTCTTCTCCTATACACGCTACACATCCTCAATAGCCTCATCCTATCACAAAGTAACTGCTGTTTTATCAGATAAACAGAATTATTTTCAAGAGACCACAATAGGGTCTTAATAGGAAGACTCTTTCATGAGCATACAGCAGCTGGGGAAACAAGAGATACCTACATCACAACATACACAGGCAAAAGAAACTAATTATGCAATTACACGCAATATCAGCTTTTAATAGTCACAATTCCAAATAATTCAATGTCTCAATCTGAACAGTGTCCTAAAATGTGCTGGTGCATGGGATTTCTGAAAATTATTTTACAGTGGAAAAATAGGCAGCTGTATTGTAGACTTTAATGCTAAATCCCACCCCACTGACCTCTCCAATCTGTGTAAGGATCAAAACAGCTATTAACATTTTGGTGGCCTGCAGGGACCGAGCTGGGGGTCCATGCCATGCCTGGGGCTGCAGTTTAACATTATGGCTTTAGCCCAATCATCAATCTGTTGCTGCCAGGAATATGGAGACTGGATGCATCCCCGGCTCCATTCCTCCCTTCTCCATTTCTGGCCTACAGTCATGTCCTCACATTACAAACACATTCAGGTTCCAAACCAGGAGAAAACAAACTCAGTACAAACACTAAAACAGTCTATTTGCCAAGATGATCCACCAAAACAACTTAAATTTAACTGTGAGAGCTAGAGACAGGAGCAGAAGAGTTAGAGAAGCAGAAACAGGACTTCACTATTTCAGGGTGCTGCTTACCTGCAATGCAAACTACCAGACCCAATTTAAGTTTAGAGAACCTTCTAATGAAGTTTACTACATTCTAAAGGTTTTAAGGACATGCTTATGCCTTCCAAGTTAGAGAAGAAAAACTGAAATACAACACATATATACAGAAATCTCCTGTTAAAGTGAATTGAAATTAGCCTACATTATAACACTTAAAGGAAGGTCTCCCTGCAAGGGCAAAACATATCTAAGTGGCAACTTAGCCCACAAATTCCTACTGCATAGCTATTTAAAAAGCAGTTTATTTCCCTGAAACTATGTTTCTACATGGAGAGAAAACTCTAACAATTCCTCTTACTCAAGCAGAAGGCAAGCTTTGTTAGAATACTGCACAGCCCTCTTTATTTGTACTGTACCACATACTCGTAAGCACCATTTCAGCAGCCACACTGTTCTTGACCCGACATTACAAGTTTCACAATAAAATTAAGACAAAACACAATGTTTATGAACCTGATTAACATGCACAATGGGTCCATAGTTTAAAAATTAGTATTTCTAGAAAAGAGAACAAACAAAGATCACACTGCATTCCTATCTTTATACACCTAGATATTTGCACAGGTCTGGTTAGCTGTACTCCTGTGATGTTCCAACGATTTCTGAGACTGCTGGAAAGCCAAGTTAAATGGGCAGCTCCAGTCTCTCCCTCTTCCTCCTGTTCAAACTTTCTAAACCAGAAAAATAAATAAATCCCTCCATTCTTCTCCAATATGGTTCTTACAATCTCAAGGGGAGATTCTGACTTTCGTTCCAGGACTTATTCTCAAAACACAGTTGTAAAGTATAAAAATCAATTAATAATGTTTTGATGTAAGACAGCTCACCCAGACACTACACAGGACAGATTTACTATTCCTGTCATTAAATAAAACAGTCAAAAAATCTCCAGAGAGTTGTTTTTCACAAATCCTGACAGAGTATTGCTTTTATTATCACTGTCTAAGCTTATAATAGAAGCATACTATTAATTTCAAATGACCGAAGGAAAAAGGGGACAAAAAAACAAGGCTACCACAAGAATCAATTATTATTCTCAGTTATGAATCATGAAAACCCTATAATACACTAAGACCACTCCATTTTTAAACTGTTTATATGTCTTTGCATATACACATCCCTATTAATGCATTCCATTAATTCATACTAAAAATTTGATATTCATAGAAAACAGCTCCACTTACAGAAGGATGGTTCCTCTTGGAAATATCACAGGCATTTGAAGAAGGGCACAGGAAATCTCTCTTCAAAGATGCAGCAACTGGTAAAAGAGACAAAAATAAAATATTCTGGTTAACTAAATTAATGAGTATCCAGTAAGTTGGAGGATAATATTCCCGAAACGAACCTTCCACTGAGAGTATCTGTCACAACACCTCACTAGTACCAAACAACAGTAGTTTCATGAAAGAATGGTTTGAGCCATCTAGGACTTATAAAAAACAAACAATTATCTGTGTTTCTCCTATCCATAGAACCTCATTTTGTCACTCATTCCTGCTCACTGCTTACAAATCAACTTCTCCCACTTTTCCTTGTCCTGTTCCATCTCTGTTCTTCTTTCCCCTTTTCTCTTTTAAATGATCTCCACCTCTTACAGACTTTACTTCTTCTCCTCTCCTCTCCCAGCCTAGCATCTTCTCCTCCTTTCTGTTCTTCAGCCCTCTGGTATTTGAACCACAATCATTTCCTCCCCCTGCTCTGCACAGGATGCCAACACAGACAGCACCAGCAGTACAGAACAGATTGTCCCTGAGCTCTCATTTTGGAGATCTGCAGCTCATGGAGTCTGGTATTTCAGAGGAGAGGGATGCAGGGAGAAGACACACTCAGGCACTGCAGCCACACACTGGGGTACGCTCAGGTGTATCACCAGACCCTGCCAACACTACAAACAGGGAGTGAAGCAAATTAAGGGTCCTTCAGCAAACTTAGCTGTGAGAACAATAAACCTGAAGCGACTGTGTGAAATCTATCCAAGATTGAGTTTTTGACAAAAAAGGCATATATTGAGGCAGCTGTTTGGGTTTTTGGTTTGGTTTGGTTTTTTTACACTATAGTCACCTGACTGAGATTCAAACAATGGGACTGATAGAGCTACTCATCTGAATTATTGCAGTTTAAACTAAGGAAAATAATAGTTTTTTTTCCTGCACTGCAAGTCCCAGAGCCCTGACCCATGAATCAAGATAGCACTAGCATTTCCAGAATGGTATTTAAGGGAAACAATCAGACTTGCATTACACTACCGGGCTGTGAAACTCACAAGATTAAGGGCTGGCTGAGCAACTCTGCCTTCAGCTCAACAAGGCAAGACAGGGCAGACAGCTGTAGGCAGCCAACTCAAGAAATGCTGCCCTCATTCATCAGACAGATTTACCCAGAAAAAGATAATTTTTAAGTAGTGTAAGAACATCTGTGAGAGTTTCAAGTACAGCTTCATGCAGTGCAGGATTATCTTATCCAAATGCATCAGAACATGTCCTCAGCTGTTTGGAATTATTTTCTACTTGTTTTGCACTTAAAATGCCTTCCCTGACGTAACAGTTTAAACAGAAGCCCATGAGTCAAGTAGAAGTTATCAGACAACCTACACAGAAAAATACTAAACCAGATTGAATTTACATCTGTGTCTTCCCTTGATCTTTAATGTCTTGGTTTTACCAGTTCAGTCTATTTCACAGAATGGAATAAAGGAAGAAATACTTTCTTGGAATAGCGTTTTTAGGTATGCTGTTTGAGCAGTGCAATTGGCAGCACCAGCAAAGGATGCTCAATACTGGTTCAGTAATTCTCAGAAGAAATTCAAACAGCGACCATTTGGGAAAACAGCCATTGGAGACTTCTGGGTAATTTCCAGTCACCATGGCTTCATCTTTCAGCACATGTAGATGTGTTACAGCTATTTGAACAGGCTTTTTGAACCATGGTCCTCTATTAAGTGATTCCAGTCATCACAGGGATCAGACAGGCAGTCCCAAGATCTAGGTAACAGGGGACATTTAAGGTACCTAGCAATACTGTAAGTTGCTGAAGTTACAGCAACTCTGTTCAAATGACAGATACAGTACAACAGTCAACAGGCCACTCGGTTGTCCGGTGTCTTCTACCTCTGCAAGCCAACAACTTCCTTCTCTGGGCTCTTCTATACTGTTCTGACTCAGGCAAGAAAACCTTTAAGACTATCCTAGTCTTGCTCAGATAGAAACTGCAGAAAAACGTGATCTATGCAAGAAGAAGGTGGTTAGCAATACCAACACAGAATTAGTTATTCCCTCCAAGTCTCCCTCAATGAAATACCAGTCCAGCAAACCTCTGCAAGATAGTTCTGGAGTTGGCAGGCTACAATTCGCACTCACGTGACACAAGAAATAAAGAGCATTATTTTCCTAGCTTTGAAAAATATTGGCACTGCTCTTAAACTCATTAAGAATGTGTTACTAATTGGCAGCTTTTCAATTGCATGCTGGTGTGGACAGCCCACACTGACTCCAAATCTCACCAAACCCTACAGAAACAAGTAACCTTGTGATGGCACACACAGCATCACCCGCCAATTTTATGAGGGACCCCAATACCCTAGGGCTCCATAAGGAAGTGGCAAGAAAGTTAGCAAAATTAACACTCAAAATACATTTACCTTTAACAAACAAAATTAATTTGAATTTGAAAAAAAAAAACACCACACCACCTAGTTTAATCCAGCTGCTTATAATAATGTGTACCAGCCCTAGTCCTTGGCAAGTATAGAGTAACTAGTCTAAATAATTTCTAAGCTATTACTTATTTGCTTTGAGAACAAGTAAAACACACAGGCAATCCTAGAGTAATATGAAACATTCACTATTGTTAAAGAATGTGTCCTAAATGGGAATCAACATTACAAGTGGTAAGACAAACAATGTAGTTCTGATGCTTAGAAAGATTTAGCTATATTGCTGGAGAAAAAAAAGGAAGAGGTATATAAATCAGTTTGTTAGAGAAGGAAGATAAACTACAGTCAGGAAGCTACATCAAACCAATATAATACACTCGGGTAAAAGTCTTAGTGAAGCAGCAGGTATAGTTTATGTGAATGACAATTCTGACTGTTCAACATGACCTGGAGATCCAAAATAATCAGCACCACTACTGGAAAACTTGCTTTCAGAAAACTAAAGCAGTGGCTCAGTATAAAAACCAGAAAACATTTCAGCTGTAGCAAGTTTTGCTTAGCATTTTCATCATTACTTAAGGTTACCAAACAGAGGCCCCCTTGAAGAATCTGCAAATGACACCGAATTGGGAGGTAGTGTGGCAAGGAGTATGGAAGAGATGATCCTGATTCCAGATAAGCATGGGCAATCAGGGATTTTAAAGCCAACAAGATAAAAGTCTATGTAAGTGAAAGCAAAACAAAATGTTGTAGGTCAGAAAGATATTAGTAATAAACCACCCCCCTGCAGAATTAGCCATCTAAAAAGCAATAAAGCACAGAAGGACATGGGGAGCTGTACTGGATCACAGATTAAGTAACAATCAGAAACCTGATGTTGCTCCCAAAAGCCAAAAATCATTCTGGAAGGTGTTAAGACTACTGAGCACAAGGAGGAAAAATATTTCAAGCCTACTCAACATTACTTGTTCTAGCTTTAAAATACCATGTACATCATTCTTATGTATTCTATAGCTCCTAAAATCTGTTTCTAATTTTACTAAAACCAGGTTAACAGTAATGAAAACAAAACCTCATCTTCTTAATACAATTATATATATTTGGTTTTCCAAAAGTTGTTTATAGTAAATTGAAATCAAAAGTGGTCTTCACTATATACTAATTTTTGTGAGTTAAGGGACAATGCTCATGAACAGATTTCTCTTTCACCTCCCCTCCTCAAATAGAAAAATTCCAACTTCAGTCTCCTCTTTTCTTAGCCTTCTTGTAAAACTAACATGAAATATTCTAAATAGAATTAAACAGTGCACTTACAAAAAAAAAAATAAATTACACACTCTACAGTAATGCTAACATCTGTATTAATTCTACTGCTTTTTCCCACTTGGCAATTCATCTCTAAACAGTTACAATTTTAAACTGAGTTTCAATGCAAGGGTTTGTCCTTTTAGTCAGTAGTTACATTCTGACTCCAGCTTATGTCATACACTGTATTTACACCTTTAATATAAGCCAATTTTGATTTCACCTATAGTTGTGTTAGGCACATATTTATTTTAGCTCTGATTATGCACACATTTTATCTGTGGTTTTATTTTTCAGCTTTCTTGTGACACAGCAGTAATATTCCAACTCACACTTCACCAAACCCTGACACATATTTATTTACACCAATACAGAGAGACTCAGAGCATCTATCAGAGCTAAAATGTCAAGAACACATACCAAAGAATGACACCATCTTTCAGCCTTTTAAAGAATTCAGACTTTCAGCCACTCTTGTTTAGATTTTTATCCCACCATCCCCCCTACTCCTACATCAACATTCCTTTCTGTCAGAATTTTCATAATTAACAGTAGGCTATACACATACACAAGTTAGTTTCTATGAACTGGTAGATCAAAACAAAGTGGCAAATGCACCAACTTATAAAACCATTAAATTAGAAATAGACAGTATTCCCTTTTTCCTTTAAAAATATGTATGCATATTTACTACTTCAGAGGTCTAAATGCCAGAGTAACATAAAGTGGTTTGAAAACCCAAGACTCCTTATACATTATGCGAAAATATTTGTTGAAACACATAACAGGACTTTGATTATATCTCCAGGACTATTCTAAATCATCTGTCAAACTATACCATGAAGTATGGGTCCAAAAGACACAAAAAAGAAGGAATGCAAAACTCCTCAGCTTACAAGAAGTGTACCTGGCAAGAGGAATGAAGGGAACCACTGGCATAAGTACAAAAAACAAAAAGGAAAAAAAAAAAAAAAAAAAAGTGCTATTTCTCTGCTACTATGGGCAGAATGCAGTGTTTTCAGATACACTAGCATCTATTTTTAGAACTAAAACTGAAAACCCCCCTGTTCTCCATTTCGTGTGGATGATAGAACTTAAGAAGGTTTGTTTTTAAAACCTCTCACATCTCTCTTTTGCCTTATATTGGCATTAACAGAGAAAATATCAGGAACATGGCAAGCAAGTTGGAGAAAAACATGAAACAACATAGTAAAAAAAAAGAAGTTACCACCCCAAGTTGCCACATCCATCTGAACACAACAATACCATTACACCAGATGGGAGATAAATGCTATGAAAAACAGGGAATAGGAACGATGTCATGATTGCTCTATAGGAGGCTGATCTCTCTCCTAACACAGCCTTTTCCATCAGAAAATTATTCTCTAAATATTTGTCACCTTATGTTTTCTTCTTGTTCAGGAACTTGTGAGACTGATGGAACAGTGGTGAGCTCTTCAATATCTTAAACATCAATTTCTTTTTGCTTGGAAAAGTTCCATGGGATAAGGCTCTGGAGGGCAAGGGGGCTCAAGCAAGCTGGCTAATATTCAAACGCCATTTCCTCCAGGCTCAGGATCAGT
>JANHGL010021793.1:57889-73107 GCA_024611195.1 Ceyx melanurus | reverse complement strand
TAACTCTAGAAAGTGCAGTTAGTTAGAAACTTAAGCTGAAAAGTAAAATCACTGAACAGAATTTGCTTGCTTTTCACACAAACCAGGACAATGAAGATGGTCATAAACCTCCACATTCTTTTCTCCATCCAAGACATTTTAATAAAAGCAAAGCTAAACCACCCAGATTAGCCCTCACTAATGAAGAAATTACAACTGCCTTGTAGAATAATCCAAGAGAGAACCCTCAGCTCACAATTTGATTCCATAGCAAAAATATTAAAAGAGCCACTGCCTTTACCTGTTCTTCCCTCTCAAGTTTTCTGTCTTGTCAAATCTACCTTTGCTTTCCTTTTATAGTCAAAGACTGAAGCAAGGAGCAAAGATTTTCAAGGAACACTCATCTCTCCCCCTTCCCTGTCTCGGAGCCAAGCATGTAAATGTTTAAAGAATGTTATAAGCTTCTGATTTTAAATTAATCCCAGACAGGAAGGCACTCAGGCCCCAGTCATTTTACAGCTCATCCTCTTTTCCAAACAACATCCTACCAACAGTGACTTGTTTTCAGAGACTCTCCTCCTCAGCTGGCCTCAGCAGTGAGCTCTAGAACAGGTGTTAGAAGGGAGGAGAAGATGACTAAAGAGAGAAATAATAAATGCCTAAAAGCAATAGAGAAAATAAAGAGAAAAAACAGGGTAAGAAAATAAAAAGAAGAAAGAGCACAGATTTAAAATAATAAACTTGGAGTTTAAACAATGATTAGTCAGGGTTTCCTCATATCCTAAAAATACATACCTATACTACTACATATACATACACACCCATATTGCACCTCTGGGATAAGGATTTTAAAGACACCTTACCAAGAAGGGCACAACAGCATGAAGAAGTGAGAACAGCAGTGGCTCTTCCCTAAGTTATGATTGTCCCACACAGCAATCAAGGTCTTTAGGAGCCATGCAACACCAGGAGTGACAAAGCTGATTAAGGAACAGGGGAAGAGAAGAAAAAGATGTTGTATGGCTACACAACCAGAAGCTTCCAAACAATTCCAAGCATTAAGACCCAAGTAAACAGGTTGGTGCAACATCCAGATGAGGAAGCTGCTTTCCTGCCTTTATTTTTTGTGCATACAGAGTGGAGGAACTGAAGGCATTAAAGGCTGGCCACATCTGCAGCACTCTAGAAGCAGCCCAGAGCAGCTGACAACTCCAGACACTCAGCCTCACAAATGACAAGACACTGATGTGGATGAAGGAAAGGATGGTCCTCATGCTATCTGGGAAGGTCTGCACACACATGCAAAACATCTAACTGCAATAAACCCAAAAAATCCACTATACCACATCCTAAGTCAATTCTATCCAATCAATTTCTCAACTTTAAAACATTTTACCACCCTGGAATTCCCAGTTTAGAGAAACTTCTCTTGCGTGTTTTCTAATATACATAGATGAAAAAAAAAAAAAACAACTCATTGAGTTATGAGAAATCTTGCTCCTCTCCTTTTCTATTTTTATTGGAGATGGACATGCATGGGAGAGGTTGCAGCTCAAACATCTTAAGAGATTCGGTTTACTTGTGTAAAGATAGCATATATCTGATAGTTTGAGTTTTCAACTACCCTGTTAGAAAATTGTTTGCAACTTCAACAAACTAAAAGTTTCCTTTGTTTAAAACACAAAACCACCACACACACACACACACAAACTAAACACCAAGATTATTTAAGCTGAAAAAGCCTCAGTGAAATGAAATGTTAGTGGCATTAAAGGTCACTGTAATAAATAGCATAGCTCTGGGGTACTGAGGAACTGCATATTAGTACCAAGCCTTCACATAGGAAAATCATGGAGTGAACTAGGGACTGATGACAATTCATCTAACAACATATACGAGGCAAAAGATCAGGCACCAGCATGCTAAAAAAACTATCAAAATTAACAGGAAACACTATTTATTAATTGCATGAGTACCAACACTACAAAGACTACAGCAACTCCCTTTTTACAAGGAGTCATGTGGAGAATACAAGGGGTAATGACTACTTCGGGGTCATTCCTATTGGACATGAGGAAAATTTTTCACAGTAAGAATAATCAGTCATTGGAATAATTACCCAGGGAAGTGCTGTATTCCCCAACAAAGAGCACTTGTAAGATTTGGCTGGACGGTATGTTGGGCCACCTTGTCTAGACCATGCTTTTGCCAGAAACAGCTATACCAGATGACCCTTAAGGTCCCTCCCAACCTGGTATACTATGATTTTATGATAATGCAAAAGCTATAGAGCATCCTTCATATTATGATGGGTCTATCCATGTGCACTATGTTATATACATAAAAAGACATGACTAATGGTTCATGCTGATGGGATCTGCAAAGCCAGCATCACACCATCTACTAGGAACTGATCTTTATCAAATGGAGCAGTTAAGTTGTGGTTGTGCATAAGCAGTGAATACCCTTTGAAAAGCAAACTGATCTTCTCTGATCTCACCCGGAAAGTGTGAACTCTGATCTTCACAGGTGACAGCCCTGTGCATTACCCCAAATTACCGGTTAGCTTTTTGAATGTGCCCGCAACAGAAAACTAACAGCACATAGTTGTGAGTAATTTCACACAATACTCTAATGTTTAAACAAGCACAATGATAAAGCAAGAGAGCAAAGAAGTTACGTTACTGTTTGGTACAGAGAAACCACTGTTAGTACCTGGTTTTACATTAAGAAGAATGCTGAAAAACTGGAGGCAAAAAAAAAAAATACCTGTAGGAAGAACACAAAGAGCAAGAGAAGGAAGGAATTTGATTTCTCATCAGCAGATATATTAAAAAAACACTGGTGACTGGAAATTACATCTAAACAAATTCAAGCTAAGAATGAGGCTTCTTTTGAATTTGGGTAGATGGGATAATTTAATAATTGCTCATATCCAAATTTGCAGAAATGTTTTTCACTGAAACTGGATACTTTCCAAATGCATGATGTATTTCATCTTGGTGTATCTATCCTGAAACATTAATTTAGGAAGTCTAATAGTTAATGCTGTTGTAGCAGTAACAGTTGCATGTCTTCCCAAAATACTTTAAAAGAAATCAAGCATTTTCCCCTCTATGGGTAAAAAACAAATCAAAGAATTAACACTAATACTCAAGAACAGCACAGGAATGAAGTTCACAATTCCTTCCAATTTTTCAACTCTGTGGTCCTTTCTGCTGGGTTTTTGGTTGTTTTTTTGAACGGAGGTGGGTTTGATGGTTTGGTTAGTTTTTTTTTAATTCAGTCCATGCTTAACCTATTTCACTTTTGTTCCGTGTCTCAGATTTAATAGCTAGTTCTTACTAGTAAACTGCAACAACAAAATACATTTTAGCTGCAGAAATCTGCTGCTGTTGAAGCTTAAGAAGCACAGCACTTCAGCAGTACACAGGCTGAGCCATGCAGAAAATCAAAATACCAAGGTTGCTTATTCTTCACCAGCCAGTCCCACAAAATCTTAATACAGCAGGACCAACTACAGAAAGCATCTTGTTAACCAGCATTCATTGGTAATCACAAGCAGTACTAAGTGCATAGTTACTTAGATCCAACTTGTACTACATTCCACATTTTAAAGGTAAAACTAGGAAAAAGTCATACAGAATAGCATGTGCATTTAACCTACCAATAGCTCTACACGTTTATGCAAGCTATAGAACCAAATGAGTTTTACAAGCCTCAGCTGATTTCCAGAGCATAGGATTGCAGTGATTAAGCACTCAGACTCCCTGTCAGCCTCAAACAGACTATGCCAAAATCCATGCTGTTAAATTCTTTCAACCTTTTTTTTTTTTTTTAAATCCAGGCTAGCTAAAGCTAACTTGGGTGTGCCTAATCCTTTTGAAGCTGGGAAGTTTGCAGACATAGCCTATGTACCCTCAACTCTTGGTCTGCTTAGGCAACAGGTGCCTGTAGCAGACAAGCCCGTGGATCACAACAATCCCTACCACTGAATCTTCAGTCACTCCAGACCAAGGAAACTGAGATCAAAGCATAAAACACTCACCTGCCTATGGGTAGACAAATATTGATGGGATTTAGGCTTTTCTTTTCATTTACTCATATACACTCTCAGTTTCTGAATGCAATTCTTTCAGTCTTATATACAATGGAACGAGAGACTTTTCTCATCTTCTATTATAATGCACATATTTAGCTATTAAGAGCATTATACAGTTTTGTTGAACGGTCCAACTGAAATTCTCCAGTTCTAGAGTAAGTTAAACAATCTCTCAACTATCATATGCCAAGTCCTGGTAATTCATGGCACTGTTTCTAAACATAAAAGAAGGTTAAAATATACTAAGCACTTTCAAATTCCCATTTAAAGATAACCACCATAGTTATCATTGCAATAGCACGGTACAAAACCATTATGGAAGGCAATCACTAACTTGGGCACATACACCATCAATGAGAGCATCTAATGTCCCTAATTGCCTTTGTGTCTCAGGTGCACATGTGCACAGGTACAGGCATGCATCTGAAATACATATGTGCACTCCTCAAATAACAGCCTTCCTTTCTTTCTAAGAAGGCCAAGACTGTAAGGCCAAGACTGTAAGCACTAATTGCAGGGTTTTTTCCTGACTTGCTTCAGACTCCTTAGTCAAACAGCTTGAAGCACAGACCTACACAGTCCTAATAACAGAAAGCTTTTGTACGAACTAAACCCTGGGGAGATTTGCTAAAAACAAAAACAAAACAAAACCCAAACAAAAACAAACCTGCAAAAGAAAAGGAACAGAATTCTGCACATCTCCTGGCCATCCAGAGAAATGGTACTCATACAGCTGCCATCCCCCATAAAAGGGAACACAACACTATGTACTCTTAAACACAGCCCCGTGAAAGGGCAATGATCACTGAGGCAAAAATCTTTCCCACCTCAACCCCACCCCATACATCCAGGCCTTATTAGCAATGATAAATGCAGCCCCCAGGCTTCAACCTGTCAACATTAAAAGAATAGCACAGAAAAAAACATCAGTTTTAAATGCTGTCCTACAAAATATAACCTGAGATCAACATCAGACACTTAGGCACAGTTACTATCCCTTATTCTGCCCTACCCCCAGTCCTCCTCTTTATTATAAATGCAGACCAAGGAGAAATCATCAGTTTCAGGTTAAGTTGTATGCAGAATTTTACCATTTTTATTCAGTCAATATTAACAGAAGGATCCAACAAAACTAAGTTTATGCTGCTGAATGTCTTGCACCTGAATATCTTAAAAAATCTGTATATGAAAAATAAGCAAAAATCAATTTTACTCGAGTATGTTGTTATTTCTAAAAAAAAACCCCCTTCCTGTTAACATGGATATGCTTTGCCAAAAAAAACAAAAACGTTGTTCAGCTCCCAACTGTAAAACCTGTTCATGCATTTCAGTAAACAAAACTGCATCTATAGGATCACGAGCTTATGAGCTTATAAACAACCAGAACCATTACAAGTAAAACAAGTTTTAAATACAACTTTGTATAAATAGGTTTGTTACAAGCTGGAATTTAATTCTTTTTTAAATTCCATTGGGAAACAATTTCCAATAGGGGACAAAAACTGCATAATAACAAGAAACTTACCACCTTAAATAAGAATTTCAGTGGTATAACATGGTGACATCATCACTGGGAAAACTAATTACTTGGACATTCCTTATGTAAAGTATATGACAAAAAGAGCAATCTATGCAATCCAAACATAGCAGGAGAAAAACACCTGTTCATTTACATTTGACTGGTAAGTTAAATTAACAGCTAAGAGACTGCTTTTACTTCATTACTCAAGACAGCCATTTTCCACTGTCCACACCCCACTGCACAGTGTCTAGGATCAAAATGTGTCTCTTGGGGCCAAAAACTTCAAAAACCAAAAGGCCTAAAACTAATGAAACTTTTGAATGCTGTGGTGGGAAAGAGATCAACACATATTCTCCTCTTTTTGAGAACCTTTTCTACAACTTTTAAGAACCAGAGATCAAAGAAAACAAAAATAATGATTGCATGTGAAAACACTTAAGATGGTGCCAAGTGAACAGGTTAAATGATTCAAGGACAAAGATAAAGTAATTACAACAGCCTTTATCAAAGGCTTCTCTAGATCTGCAAACACACACGTTTGTTTCCAATACACGTCCTCTGAAGGAAAGATTTTGTTGCTACAATAAATAAAACCTCAGAGGCTAAGTCCTCTGCCAAGTCAATGAAGCTTTGCTGACAGCATTTAGGAAGGAATTAAATTGACACTTCCGATACAACAACATTGTCCAGAACAACCCCAACAACAACTACAGGGCAGATTCAAGTAAGAAATGTATGTTTCTTTAGACATCCCACAGACTGACAAACAGATGTTACAAGGGAGGGTTTTTTCCTTAGTATTAATTTTCATTACAACAACACTGCTTGACACTTGCAGACTGGACTTCCTTTGCCTACCCTATACCTATAGCTTTCAACATTTGGTAAGAAACAGATCATTTAAGTATGTTCAGTAGAAGGGGCTGGGTTTTTACTGCTTGGTTCCAAATAAGCTCATACTGATCTACATTCAGGTCCCGGTGTTGTTCTCTCTACAGTCCCTAGCAAGTATTCTGGTCACCTCACTTCAGACAGTGTTACAGCTTGCATACCACATTGGGTTAATTCAGGTAGATGATCATCTGAAAACCAATCCATCCCTGCCCATATTTGCAAAACCAGCACCACTGCTCCTTATCCCTCCTTCCTCCAACGCCCAAAACCACACACTACAGTTTTCCAACCTTCTTCATTACAGACCCACAAAGGACCCACATTTGATACAAGGCGGAGGGCAAGGCTGTGTGGGCAGAACTGCAGCATCTCATGCTTGCAGCATTCTTTTCATCAACTCCCTAAAAGTGGATCATATTTCTCTGACAGGATAGACTGTGTACTAAGAGACAGTCCTTTTTAAGAATTGGGCATATTCAGCATAATCATCCCTTTCTTCCTTACAACGTGAATCAAGTTTCACAAGTAGATTAGAAGAAGCCACCTACAAAAACTACTGTGATTTAGAAAATGTGACAAAACTAGGCCTTCTGTCACAGCCTGAACAGAGGTCAGCCTGCTTTTGCAAACACTTCTACAAGTACCTAGTAGAAAGGGGGGAGGGACTAACAATCTAGTTGCCTTGCATCTCTGTCATGAAAAACAGTTCTCATGTATAGAGGATGGACTCAGCAACAGACTGGAATACAGGCTGGTACCCAGTGGCAGCCACCCTACTTCCCAAGTAAACCATCCTACTGAAGACCACCCCTTCTGCACCATATGCAGCAGCCACAAAGCCAACACTGCTTTTACAGCAACTAGCACTGCTCCAAAGGGCAGCTGTCAGACAGTAGAGAGTGGAGCACATGCTCTTACCTGTCTGAATTCCTGAGAAGGCAGGCACATGCAGCTTTAGCAAAAGCCCTCAGTGGCTGTCACAACCGGCCTCAGATAGCACGGTGAAACCTAGAAGCAGAAAGACCATGGGTATGAACGAAATTTGATTGGGAAATGAACAGATGAAGTATTTTTCAAAACTTAAAAGTGCATTGAGGAAATCAGTCTTGTAATAAGCCAGACGCAACAATGAAGGTTTGTAAAACCAGGAACCTAACAGGTTTTTGTAACATGACAGAGAACCCGTACGACAAGATTCTTGCCATAACAATTCCAATCTTTCTTTTATCACCCCTTCTCTGACCCAAGTTATTTTCTTCCAGAACACATTCTGCCAGGCATTTGAAGATTGTCAACAAACATTTAGTTACACCTGAAAGGGGACATTTAGCAGTGCTGTGGCCCACTTTCTTTCCTCACTCTCAACACAAAAAGCCTGTCAGACACAAAGGAAAGATCAAGTGAGTTTAAGACCAACTGCAGCCCTTTAAGAAGTCTCCAAGAGCAGCAAGGAAAATCAATGTTTCAAAGGTGGTTCTTCTATTTACCATGTCCTGTAATAAAAGCTGTGTTGTT
Source organism: Ceyx melanurus (assembly GCA_024611195.1). Taxonomy (NCBI): domain Eukaryota; kingdom Metazoa; phylum Chordata; class Aves; order Coraciiformes; family Alcedinidae; genus Ceyx; species Ceyx melanurus. The sequence goes on along the minus strand of JANHGL010021793.1, from coordinate 65,095 downwards.
TCAGCATTAGCCTTAACATCTATCCTTTGTCTCTTCCTATGAAAAGCTTGCATTTGGAGGTGATAGGAGTCCTCTAAAATTAAACTGGGCAAACAGATGTAGCCATGGAGATTGTTGCTGCAAGTCCTGAGAACTCCACAGAGGCACAAGCTGGAGGTAGAGCATATACTGCCAATGAATTTCTGTCCTCCTCTACTCCCACCAAGCTCATGCACTAGAGGAGATGTGCAGTGAATCATATCAGAGAGATTAAACTCCAGCTCTAAATAAGGAGACTGGAGGAGAAGACCTAGATCATTTCTTCAGCTTGATTTTCCTCAATCCAGTTCACTGCATAGCTACATCAGCATTTGTGCTGACATGAGGCAGAAAGGGCACAGGACTGGGTAAGTGGGCATGGGTAAATGCTTTCACCTGCAATGTCATCATAAGCTGCATGTAAAACCATGACAGGAGCTATCTACAGGAGCTTCTACTACCAACAGTACTGATATACAGAGTTGAATAAAGTTTGAATACTTGGTGGCAAGAACGTTAATATCAACCAGAAGAAGTGTGATTATCAACAGAGTTCAAGGAATAAATTATCTTCTTATAAGCAATTAAATATGTAGCTTTCAGAGTTTATTTTTATTTTTACTGCAAGTTAAATTTAGGCTTATTTACAAAATACTGTGTGAAATTCAGTCCTTGGAAAAATGAGAAGCATCATCAAAAGATATTTAGTACACACACACACACACACACACACACACACAAAAATTCATCAAGTGCAGCAAAAGCAGTTTCCAAAAGGTAGAGAACACTAAATTCAGGTTTAAAATATTACAACATTCCCCAAAGAACTGCATTTTAGCCTCCATACTGCCAACAAACCAAATCTGTCTTCAAATAGAATCACATTCTAATTCTGGAGTAGAAAAGTTCAATTATAACTCAGTCTAATGAAGCAAGTAAAAGGCTTAAAATCTATGTGCCTTAGATTCCTACTGACATTTTGGCAAGTCATTTGGGCAGCAGGTAAATAATTTCGGCAGGTGGTGGCCTTCTGGTCAAGGACAATTCTTCTTGTTTTCTTTGGGGTGAAATTCTTCACCTATTCAAGTATTACTATGATGCACTGTAATTCTAACCCAGCACTCTCCATTTTCTTTGGTGTTAAATTATAGACCTGCTGCGTAAAGTCTTTTTTTCCCCCTTTTATTTTTTTTTTAAAAAAGGTTGGCTGTGAAGCTCAATTGTGATTGGGAAGGCTGCCTACGCAGCAGAGAGAGTGAGAAAAAAACACACTTGCAGAGCTGAAAAAACATTGGTGTAGGAGTATGGAAGGAGGGAGGGAAGAAAGAACTGGCTTCTACTGAAAAAGGCTATTTTCTTACATCACCCTTGAAAAAACTAAAATGTGCTGCCTGAGGAGAATTCAAAGGATTTTTTGCTACATTACAGATGTCAATATGCAGGGCTACAAGCAAGATGAGGAATCCTCACAGATTCATCTCCCTGACTTCAGGATTGGCCACCTACCCAAGCAATGCTTCACTTTCCCTACTTCTCTGCATTATCCTGCAAAGGCTGTTCTCACAGAGCAGCAAGTCACCTGCAGAACAGCAGTTCAAAACTTTAGAAGTCTTACATAATTATTAACATTAGGAAGAGTTGAAATTATAGACAAAACCTTTTCAAAAAGAGAGAATGCTCTCCAGAAAGACCAAGAGAAACAAGCATTTATTCTCAGCTCACAGCTTAAACTAACAGTATTCTAAATGGCTGAAAAAATAGCTACAGGAAGTTCAGATGTTCTCATCAATGCTTACAAACACATTTTCCTCCATAGTTCATACAGCCTTCAGTCCATTCATCTCCCAAGAAACGCAAGCAAGCCTTTCAGGATGTCCTATTAGCTAGGAACAAGCATCAGTGGAAAATAACCTTTTCAATTTCCTTTAGGAAGGCACCACCTTAATGCATATGCATTACGATTTCTAAATAAAGAAGTCGACAAAGTGTTCTTGTGCCATCATGAAACTACTTTTAATAGGTTTGCATTTCCTTTTGTAACAAAACCAAAATACTTCTGACATACATGCATTAGCTGATTATTACTGTAATTACTACCAGAGGAATGAAGACACCCAGGACAAGTTTCACCAATGAACTTCCAACAAGTATGAGATGCACTGCAAGAAAAATGGAGATGACGCTGTTCCCATGGCACTGGACACCAACCTGCAACCTATTTAGTGAGTTCAAGTCACAAGGAGCTAACACTGGAGTACCTAATCCCTTGAGTGTTCAGGTTGGTGCCTAGCAGATGACTGAACTCCTCCACCCATGGTATGTGGCCGTAACAGAGAACATCCTACAGAGCAGTACTCCTGAAAGGTCACCTCCAACCAAAGCTTTCACAGGGCTCCAAGTTTCATTTTTGGCCAAACATACACTGTCACCAAGATTCTGAATGTCAGGAACTGATAAATACCATTAACTACAAAATAACTTCCATTTTTATACATCTTTTCAACTACATGGTTGTACATGGCTATTACTCGTGCACATCAGCAACACAGGTAAAACAGAATTTGGAAAAGCACCAAGCCAGCTAACTTGCTGAAACCTACATGGCAAGCAAAAGCAGCACATGCAGAAGATGCCTTTATGCTTTTAAAACACGAGAAAGTTGGCTCCTGAAGCTCACTGAGGCAAAAATCTTCCTCCCTACCAGCCTTTCTGACCCATCAGTATTAAAGGGAGGTATAAAAACTCATCAGCAGTAGAGCCTCCAGGAAAAAAAAAAAAAAGGGAGATGTGAAAAACAATGAATATGAAATGCTGAAAAACAGAAACATGAAGGTGATGTAGAAACAACAAAACAATAAAACATATAAAAAGCATTAAGAATTGATCCCCTGTTCAAGGAGAATTTGAATTGTTTATAATAAAATAATGAACTATGTTTATAATAAAAGAATTAAACTATGAAATTATAGCCATCTTCACTTTCACCCCAGTGAAAAGTGAAATACTATTTCTGACACATTAATAAAGCCTCTCTACATACTAATACACATATTTTTCTAATAAACAAAAAAATACATTAAAGTATTACACAACAGATGAATCACAAACATAGAATTTGCATTCTAATAAAGAATATCCTTTCATGCTTGGCATATCAAGCTGAAGAACATTTGCTTCAGGAGTTACTGCCAGAATAATATGATCTCATAGTCTTCCATGAATTTCACTTTTAGGTAAAATGAACTTTTATTATTTCTTAGTGAGAACAGAACAGCTCAAGGCAGTTTGCAATGCTGTCATTTTCCTTCAGGCTCTAATATCTCCAGTCAGACTAAGGATATTAGGAAAGAAAAAAACAAACTAGTAAAGCTGGGAGAGCTGTCAGGGGATGCTCTGCTGCTGCTGACATCAAAATTTAGGGAGAATATTTACTTATCACTTTTCAGATGCTAAGACCTTCAGGAATTTCTCAGAGATACACTAACAACAAGGAAGAAACCCAAAATAATGAAACCTTTTCACCTTCTCATGCTGTCTGTAAAATAGCAGTATAGAAAAAAAAGTTCTGAAATTGTCTATTTGACCTTTTTAATTGAGATTCAAATCAGGTGGGAGGTGTCTGGGTTCTCATTTTTTCTGTTGGTTTTTGCCTCTCACCAAGGGTAAAACCTAATGCAGATTCAGAGCCTGATAAAAATACAAATACCTTTGACATCATAATTATACAGTATCAATCAAAATTAGTAAAATTAAACTTAATTAATTACTTTGCTGCCCTGTCAACAGGAGTCAATTACTGTAATTCTTAACATTTTTCTCCAAAGGGGTAATGGAACAAAATCTCATTGAAATTAATTTATCCTGGAAAAACAACTTCTGAGGTTCAGAGAATCATTTTAATGCACTAAGCCATAACCTTTCTGGTTTTTCACAGCCACTGTGGCTTACACATTTTCACACTGAGGCCAGTTTTTCCAGCTACACAGTGTATGACTGTTATAAGTGTATAAATGGCTTTATGTATACCTTTAATATAATTACACATCCTACAGGTAAAATACCTATACCAGGAAGATACTGCTGAGTTGAAAGCTTCTCATCTATGAATTAATGCTTTACTCCAGCCCTGAATTAATGTGAAACACCAACAAATTTATAGAGCACAATCATGAACACATAAACATTAGAGTTATTCCTGATAACAATAACAACTTTAAAGAATGCAAATATTTGTTTTAAATGGAGAAAACCAACAACAAGTGCAAACAGAATCCCGCCCAAAACAAGAAGGCAAAGAACTGCTTAACACTGACCAAACTGAAAGCCATGAAGCACTGGCTGTTACGGCATCTTCACACACTGATCAAGCTGTGGGATTCCATTGCTATGTACTAGTATCTGTCTACAAAACATGAAAGCACGTTTCCCAATCTTTCACAATATACTGGCATATTGCAGAAACTCTACTACTTTATCCTTTACCACAAAAAAAGTGTTTAAACCAGGAACATCGAAACATAGATTTTTTTGGTTAAGTGTCTATGTGCTGTGAGGCACCATTTCTATAAACCTCCAGTCCCCTTCACAGCACACCAGAAACATACCTATACATCTGCTACAGAAAAAAAGCTTGACAATAGAACTTATATAGATGTATACTGTCCATAAAATTAACTACATAAAATACATTAAGTACATTGTTATAGTTTTAAAACATCCAAAAGATATTCTGTGAAGCAAAATTTATTCAGTGTTCAAAATTTTTGAATCTGTGTCAACTGAAAATCCTAGTAATCTCTAAGAAATTTCACAATCCACAAATCTTAACTTCACCTATCCCTCATTCAAAATTCAGCTACAATAGAAAATTATTTTAGCTATAAAGTTATTATATTTGTAACCAAACTTTTGCTTTCCTATTTTAGAAGTCTTTCTTCAAGGAAAATAAAACATCCAAGAGGAAGCCTTTGAGATAAGCAGAATTCATTATTTCCATTTCACTGAAACAGAAAAAAGTAATTCAAGATATGCTGTCCTGCTGCACCCGAGGTTTCTCTTTTCAGTGGAGAAGGCTCTTTTACACTTTAATTTCATGGAAATCAATAATCAGTTATTCCATAAAACACAAACACCTTATATCTCCATTTGACTTTCTTGGCAGACCAGGGAATTTCCATTAGAGTGGGGGTTTCTCTGCCCCTTCAAGGCCCTTCATGCTCTTTGCCAGGTTAAGATAAAACTTAAAAGGACTGCTTGTCTGTTTTCCCAAGAAAATTACTAACTTGTTTTGTACTCTTCTCAGCAGATAGCTCACTTTTACATATTTAAAGGCACACTGTTCTATAAACAATGTTTCACAGTTATCTTCTTGGTCAAGCAACTCTTCAGGAAACAAAAAAAAAACCAAAAAACAACAAAACATTTTTCTGGCTGCTTAGCACAAATATTACAGCTTACAATTTAAAAAAAAAAAGCTTTGTAAAAAAATTATTGAAAACAGGCACAGTCTAGCCATTTAACCACATGTGTCAGAGCTCTGCATAATTCAAACAAGCAATGTTACTTGTCTGTTCTGCAATTTTCTCATTAATGAAAATAGTATTTACTTCACAGTGGTCAGAATGATTAAATTGCATTAAGAGTTTGAATCTAAGACAGAGGATAATTTGATAGATCTCTGAGGAGAAAGGGTGAAGGAAAAACAAAGTAGATTTTATATTGGTTTCCCTTAACATTCTGTGAGAAAAATACCTGACTTGCAGTAGAACCAGCTACTTTTGCATTTTCAAGAATATTAGCAAAATTGCACACAATAAAGAAAATTCAAGGCTAATGTAACTTCTCTCAAACTACATGCCCAGCCATGAACAGCAGCAGATTTTTATCTGAACAGACAAGCTTTGGAATCTGCCTTGATACTTGGACATTCCAAAGTTGCTGCAGTTTCACTAATAAAATGAGATGTAACATTTTGAGAACTCAGTGCTCCTTTCTCCGTGGGAAGAACGAGAAAATGAACACTCTGAACATATTACTTTTAATAAGCTCAAACCAGAAGAGAAATTTAAGAAATTACCTTGTGAATCCAGAGACTATTAATATAGCAAAACATTAAGGATTCATAAAAGGCTATTCCCAGCTTCAACTGCTCAGCTCAAGGCCAGAAAAATTATCCAGTCCATGTGAATGTACAACATAATTATTCAAGTGCTGTTCTTAATGTGGTCTCACAATTAAGAGTCCTTTGTACACAGTCTAACCACCTATAGCTGAGAATCTGGTTCACACCTTTTCTTCTTTTGATAAAAATACGGCAATTTAGAACACCTGGCTCTCAACAAAGTATTCCACTATTTGTCAGGGAAAATAATTAAATATATAGATATTAAGTATGAATTCACAAATATTTTTTTCTGCTCTCTAATACAAGCACTGAGAAATCAAGCTACTTCAGGAAGATTACTTTATTTAGATTACAGAAGATTACAGAATTTAGAATTAAATTCTGGAGCATGTTTGACAGAAAGTGCCTTAAGAAAAATGGTCTTTGTCAGCGAGGTGTTTATGGTCAGTATGTTGTACAAAACATACCATGCTGACAGACTCCAACACTACATCATCCTGTAAAGTACCATATCTGAAGGTACATGAGTAATTAGAAGCCAGCTAAAAGATGGAGATATATAAAAGGTTTTTTTATATTTTTTTTGGCAGGGGGAATGGGCTAAAACAGTTTATCATCTACAATAGCTGCAGCAAAACCACTTTGTAACTAACACCCTTGGATACAGAGAAAATGCACGATTTAACAACTCAGTACTTTAACAGGGAAAAACTAGTTTCTGAAGAAATTGCAATTCTTGGAAAGAAGCTAAAAAAATTAAATCGTTAATACAAGAAATTAGATTATGAAGAAAGAAACCAGCAAGGTTATCCATTCTTAATGAAGTACAAGAAATTTTTCATGTTGTCACAAACTGAGATTCAACACTTCTGTGTATTTATTACTGCTGGGGAAAAGTACAAGAACAGAAAACAGTGACTTAATACAGTACTGCAGCAGCAAAGGTGAGAGCATCAGTTTGCTTGGTTTGGGTTTGTATTTTGTTTTGGTTATTTTTATGTGTGTTTTATTCATTGTTGTTGTTTTGGGGTTTTTTTTTTGTTTGGGGGAAATTTTGGGGGTTG
>JANHGL010021793.1:27543-45448 GCA_024611195.1 Ceyx melanurus | reverse complement strand
AAAAAGTTCTTCCTTGTGTTGACACTAAACCTCTTGTGCTCTAGCTTGCACCCATTGCCTCTTGTCCTGTCATTGGACGACATTGAGAAAAGTCTGGCTCCATCCTCCCTACACTCACCCTTAACATATTTGTAAACATTAATGAGGTCCCCCCTCAGTCTCCTCCAGGCTAAAGAGCCCCAGCTCTCTCAGCCTCTCCTCATTTTTGATGCTTTACAGAATTATGCATAATTTCTGAATTATTTTCTTTTACGTATTAGAATAACCATGTGTGTGCTGTAACTATACATATATATCTCACAAGAGAAAAAAAAAATATATCCTCCTACCCCCAGAATCAAAACTTTACCAACTAGAACAGCAAACACAGCCAGGGAGAGTTATGCAAGGCTTTTAAGTTAGGCAGAAGTACCCTGACCTCTAGAAAGGTAACAAATGAAAGTGAATCCACGTGAGATTTTGAAGAGTATCTGTTCTGAGGATCTTAAAGAGCACAGCTGTGGTATGTTTTCCTCTTAAGCAGGAAGGGAAGATCAGAAGAGAGACAGGACTTACATAATAAAGATTTAGGAATAACAACAGTTTCTGAAGAGGGGTACACAGGGGATTTTGATGATAGTCTCAAGATAAAATGTCCTCCCATCCATGACTTGCAGCACCTGAGCTTATGGTATGCCTTTATATTTCTAATGCCTCTTCACAACAAAGAGCCCAAAGACCTTGGCTTCCAGACTTTAGAAAACAGAAATAAAAAGGACTCTACTAGGGGTAGAGTCTCCTATATACCTGGAGAATGGCACAGCCATCCTAAAAGCACAAATCTGTAGCATAACTGATGCTTCCAGCCAACAGAAGCAGCTCAGAATTTCACCTCCCATTTCTTCTATCCCATTTTCTTATATCTAATTATCACAATTTTCATGGCATTATCATTCATTCCATGGCATAAACATTTGTGGCCTGAAAATTGCATTTAAAAGGCACTTGTGCAGAAGGCTCACAGCAAAAATGTATTACAAAACTGGTAACACTTCAAGCATCACATTAGTATGATTGGTGCCCCCTTTAATAATATATGCTGTTATTTTCCAATTTGAAATTATTTAAACCAATGAAACTTAATTTAAAAAAAAAAGAAAAGAAAAAAAAAGAGTTGAATTAATTTTACTGTATTGTCACAGTTTAGGGCCAGGGCAACCCCCAGACTGGTAATAAATGCTCTCTTTTAACTCCCCTCCCTACCCCATGGGGAAGAGAAAATAAGGGAGAGATACTTAGCGATTAGAAAAGGAAACTAGAACAGTTTTAATTAAAATAATAATCATTAAATATATACAAATATGTATAAAACCAGTACCGAACCCAACCCCCCTGATGGTAATTACGTCACCATCACTGATGCTGTGGAGTTGGCCCAGGGAGAGTCCCAGACTGGGCCCCGCAGTAGATGGGAACTGTGCTCAGGAGCTGGATTCTGGCACCAGGTTCAGGAACACACTGATCGGGACCAAAGGCAGAATGGACACAGTCCTCCTTGGTGCTCTGAGGGGGAGAACCCCTCAAACACAGGAAGAACGTCAATGAACAACGCCCCGAGTGAGAGCCTAGCCAGGCCCAGCCAAAAGCTTAGCCTAGCTTAGAGACCCTTAAGATCCCAGAACTTATATACTGGATTTGAGGTCTATGGGCTGGAATACCTTGTTGGTCAGTTTGAGGTCACCTGTCCTGTCCACTTCTCCCCACAGGTGCGGCCTTTCAGTTTCTGCACCCCCCAGTGTGATATACAAATTCTAGCAGTGGCCCTGGTATCCTTGGTAGTAACTCTAAACATGAGGTGTTATCACTTCTAGAAGCAGTCTGCAAAACACGCTGCTGACTTCAGAAAGTGCAGTCAGAAAATCTGAGCTGAATAGTAACATCACTGAACAGAATTTGTTCAGTTCTCACTCAAACCAGGACATGTATAAACTCTTGTTCCCATGAGTATGAGAAATACACTAAAAATAGTCATTTCATTCAGCTTTTCTACCTTCAACTTGACCATTAAAGCCCAGAATAGAAAAAGTGAGGATAACATACTACTTGAGAAGAATATTTTTAAAGAGCTTTTGGTTCAAGGAGGGATTTCCTTTATTCATCTCTTTTTTTTTAAATCCATAGAACAGGGTTGCAGGGCCAGGTAATCTTGTTTCTTTCAGGTGTCCGTTCAGAAAGAAGAGGGAAGATTTGCTTTCAACTTGGAGAAGGTTAGCTTGCAGGTCCCTCCCTAAGAGAGGCTTGTCTATTACTCAAATCCATCCAGATGTAATGAAGTGCCAAACTCCCCCTTGATGTGCCAATGGAACCCAAGAAATACATTCTACAATCACTCTGGCAAACACAGGAAGAAGGATGTGTGCATTCATAAATACAGCACATCATGATCTTCTGGTGAGCTACAAAATCTTATGTAACAAGTAATGCCACCTGACTGTCTAAAAGCAGCCTGTCGTCAGCTGGTAAAATAATGCTCTGACATGCCATACCATACAGATTTCCACCAAAAACAACTCAACAGGATGATTTAAACAATAAAGCGTACAAGACGTATGTCCAAATACTCAAACAGAAATTAAGGAACAGGAACAGGAACAGCAGCCACATGAAATACAAGGTGTAGCATACAGATGAAACACAATACTTGGATTTCTGGAATAAAGTACCAGAATGTTCCTCCAAGGACTTAAAAATTCCCCATGATTGCAATTTCAAAGCACAGTAACAAACACTATTAAATACTTCTACTACCGTATCACATAGCAAAGTGCATCAAAATAGGGCCTGCTTTGTGTTAGGTGCAGCAAAAACAATGCAAGTTCCTGAGGTAATTACCTAAACTATTTGTCATACCGTGAGCGTTAGGCAATTAATACTGAAATTGCATGGTCTCCTCCAGAGGGAAAGATGCCGCATAGAAACAAGCAATCCAAACAAGGCATTGCACAACAGAAAACAAACTTGTACATCTGTAACTATCTGATCTGCATGAATTCTGTGAAGTTATCATTTCATTACACAGTATGCAAATCCCTACGTTCCAGTTGGCTGAAGCTGTTGCAGTCAGAGCGATGATTCAGCGTCTCCCTGGTAACACACACACCTGATCCAGAAAAGACTCAGATTCCAGCACAGCAACACAGGAAAGCAAAAGCAATTTCTGGAAGTGACTTTAAAAAGATCTTAGCTACCAATGAAGGAAATCTGCTCCCAGTACCTAAATTCACAGCTCAGGGTTTTAAGCCCCTTCCATTCCAAGTAACATTAGAAGTGTTTTCCACCAACTTAAGACAAGTTACTGCAGCTATCCTTGCACTCTTGCATCTTTTGGTTAAAACCAAACCAACTTTGTAATCACACTAGGAAGAGTGTTACTAAGGAAGCTATCCAGGGCTAACTCAAGGCAGCCCTGGAGCTACCTTACCATATACTGTGACCTGGTGGTCTTCAAGAATCACCATCTGAAAGACCATGTTGAAGGACTCTGTCATACTCTATCCTGGTTGTTAAGCATCACTGCAGCTCCAGTTCACAGCCCAATTCCCATACCAGCAACAGTCATCAACCTTATTTTCCTTTTGAGGATGACCCCTGGATAAATACCAATACTGCTGCAAACATTCAGGCACTACATTCAAGTCCTTAAGGTCTCCTGACTACATCTAAAGTTAATTGGGGAGAGAAGGATGATACAGGACACTGGAAAAATCAGTCCAGGGTCATCATGAGATCAAACATCACATTAACTTCTCATGCTGCCTGAAGGTGACTTCTTCCACACTAATATTTCTGCAGAAAAGATGCAGCAGGACTGCCATGCATTCCATAATCCAACAGTCCTCTGAAGGGACAGCACCTCTTTCTTCATGTGTAGTTTCAAAAACAACAGGAACGAGACATACAGAAGTTCAGATGATTCTGCTTGGTTGTTGGGAAGCATCACAGGTTCATTCTAAACTCTCTGACAAAACAGATGCTGCTAAGGCTTTTTTTATAATGCATATCTCTCACCTATAATCAGTGACAACAGATCTTCTCATCAAACTGTTCTAATACTCAAAATATGAGCCTTTTTTCCAAGAAACAAGAATGCCATTCTTTCATCATCCAGTCAATTAACAGAAAGGCGCTTTTTTTTTCTTACTTAAAAAGGCAAAAAATACAATTATTTCTTCCCTAACAATCAGTAGACAATTTCTCAGCAGAGCTTTCTCAATTCAATTCTACTATTCCAACTTGGGTATGGGATTTTTTTTTTCCCCCCACCAAAAAGGGTTCAGCAGCATAGCAGTGAAAGGCGAGATACTGATTATGACCACCATGCACTATATGAAAAATTAACTGTCAGGAGAACATTTTATGAATTAGTTCTACAAACACTTGAAAAAAACGCTCTTTCAACTTCAATATTCAGAGTATTTACAACCCTCTAAAATTATCCCTAGGACCAAATTAATTTACAAAATTAATTAGTGAAAAATCCCAGTGAACCAATTTTTAAATGTATGCAAGAATTATAAATCACTTTTTTTTTTTCCTCTTCTGCTATAAGTAGCAGCTGTCCCATTTATTTTTCAGGGTTTTTACTCCACACTGGGACTGTCTAGAAAACTTTGACAGAGGTGAAAACTTATTTTTAAAAGGTTAAAAAAGAAAAAGAGACTACCTGCTTCAAGAGTTTAAGAAAAGCATCAGAAAATAACTTTTAGAAATATAACTTTTACATTATTTTGAACTTATCCCCATAAACACCGTTGCTAATTCCATTTAGCTAGAGAAAGCCAGGTAAGCCTCTAGGAAAATACTGATGAGCCTACACTTACAAAAAGTGATTCTTTGAACTTTTAGATATATGTGTTTCACCTCCACAAAGACTTCTCCTCCCCACCACCATCTCCTACACAGTCCCCCTCTATAAGGCTCTATTTCCTGCCAAATAAGATACAAAGCCATTTTGCCAATGATAGCAGAGGAAACAACAGGTAAAGTGCAGGTGAAATAGTGTAATGGTTACATTGCTGCAGCGCAGTATACACACCATCAGAGAGTCACTCTACTGCCACGAAGGTATACAACATTGCCTTAAAGTTATGGCATATTTTATACATACGCATATACAAAAAATTGCAAGATTTAGCAATATTCAGATATTTGTGAAGTGTAACAACTGAAGTAAAGGTAACACCAGATCCTCGAGTTTTAAGCTCTCATCACGCCAGAGAAGTGCAATTCCCTCCTCTTACAGTGTCTTCAGCACCTAATTCTACCACTACACTTGAAGAGTATCAGAATGAAGTATCAGTTAAATCCACATACTCCCCTTCTAAACAGATGAGGTCAGATTAATTCAAGCCACATTACCTAACAGCTGACTGTCACCACAAGCTGTAACCTGAAAGATAACCTATTTCCCACCCCGACCTCCACCCCATTCTTCTGGGCTTCATTTCTACCAGCTTAGTTGCCCTGTAAAGTCAGGCACAGGCTAACATAATGAGAAGGCAGGAATGAGGAAAGATGTGGTATTGGAGATGTAGTTATAGAAGCGGTTTCTTTCCTTAAAGGGTTTGTTACTTATAGCATGAACACACACACACACACACACACACACACACACACACACATGCACACACACACAGAGACTAACATCAAACCTAAAACTCCACAATGTATATAACTCATAAAGAAAAGGGGACCCAACGCAGAAGATGCTCACATACAGAGTGTTTAAAAAAAGGCTTCACAATGAAGCAAGCAGCAATGGTTTTCAATGCAGAAAACTAAAACTGTGCAAGCCCAGCTTCTATAGAGTTTTTTTTGATAGGTCATCTCTAAAAATCAAAGTTTGACTTGCTTTGAGAAGGTACAAATGCAATGTTTCCCAGACTCCCTGAGACTCAGGCTTCTGATAGTAGCTTCAACTAACCAGCACTCAGGGCTAGGAGTTTAATGAGAAGAAATTCAATTTTTTAAATATAGGAATAGTAATACTAACTTTTAATTTCAAAACTGGGAAAAGACTGTAAGATGGAATAAAAAGAGGTAACAGAATTCCCAAATGGGCCCAACATTTTCTAACAGTGAAGAGGAAAATTGATGCATTAAGATTGCATCAACACTACTTATGCTGCTCATGAGGAAAACCTAATCTTGGTCTGTTAACATGTCACAAGCATTTAATTTTTAAAAACCTATTTTGCATTATTTGATACACATCAATTTTGTCGTATGAAATTCCTCAAGTTTCCAAAGAAGCATGCCTTTCAGTATAAACAATTCAGCTTTTAAACCTTCTGACTTTTCATCATTACACAGAAGTGTAATGTTGCATCTGACTGGTTTCATTCCCTGTGTGTGTAGCATTGCCCCGAGATACAACTGCCCAAACTGGAGCCTGTGGCCTTTAGTCAAGTAAAAAGTTCATTTTCTCCAATCATTTTATCAAATATGCTGTTTATGTTGAATGTCACAAAGGGGGAAAAAAATCAAATATTCCAAAGCAGATTTAACTTAAAGTTGCTAAGACTGAGCAATTTTCATGTGATACTGTATTTTCTGTCCATTGATTTACTTCCACTTAACCTGGATTTCACTGATCTGAAAATAACTTCAACTTACTTGTTTTTAGTTTGGTACCCAAACATTTGGGTACACTAACATCAGCCAGACAAGCAATATTGACTATGTTAATTGCTAAAACTCAAAACTTAAGTTGAAGCACCAAATCTCTGTTAGTTAACTAAATAAATCTTATATGAATACTTCAATTGGTTTTGTTTCATTCACAGAGAAGGAAAAAAAGCATGGAGCAAGGAAGCCATGAATTACAATGTAAATTAACAGGTCAATGAAGTATTTTAAAGGCATGTGATTTATTACTCTTAGTTAAAAAAAAACCCAAACTGTTAAAAAAGCAAGGAAAAGGTAAAAAGGTACCCCAATGACATGGTTATAAATTTCTAATTGTCTCTTGCCACCAGCCTCTGAACTTTGACACCACCAACAATTGTACAATGACTTGAAATATGAGTTGGTAATTACTGTTGGTCTCTGTATATAACACTTCAAATATATCAGCCAAATCTTTCCTGGAGAATGAATATGCCTTTTGTTTTCTGTAATTACTGAAAATAATATCCTGCCACTGATCACAGTTTGTTTACTGTAGAAAAACTATATATTTTCACTACTCTCTGCTTTTCAGTTCCACCAGGAGTAGCTGCAGTCCATCACAGCTGCAGGTACTGACAATAAGAAAAAGCAGTCCATGTCCTTTTTCAACAAAAAATACATTTTTTAATGGATTAAAATGGGAATCTACTCTGGAATCCTCTCTCACCTCCACCTGAAAGGAATATACAACTCAACTCATTCCCCACGCAGGCAATAACAATGACAGCATAGCAGAAACAGCAGGTCTTGATCAAGCTACTAATGAAACAGACAAGTTTTAAGGAAGGTTCAGAGTTCATTCAAGAGAAAAAAAAACAAACCTGTTGCTGCTGTTGTCACAACCTGACAAAAATTCTGAACCTAAATCCTTCTTCACAGCAGCTCAAGCCATATCTTTACAGTCTAGTTTACCTCAATTTCCTCACACTCTCCTACTTTTTGTTGTATTTTCCATTTAATTTTTGCAGTTCCTTGAAAATTCTTTCACCACTCATTTTCCTGGTTAAGAGCAATGCTTATTTCACACTCTATGTATTTGAATTTATATATTCCAAACAAGTGGAAAGGTCTTGCATCTTTTGCTTGCCACAAAGGTTTCCAGAAGTGTTGCCAGATACATAAACTATAAAAGAGCTTTATCTTCTGAAAATAAAGTGTAATGGTGACTCCAGCTAAATGGTGTCTCTTGCGTGCCAAAATAATTGTCAACAGTTTTAAATGCTAACACTCTGAAGAAAGAGTGCAGACAAACCCGTAATGCCAATGAAATATTTTCATACATGTACTTAAGTCTAATCCTGTAATTTAGATTTTTGTGAACTAAATCACATGGCCAAAATAATGGAGCAAGTATTTACCTACTAAGCCACAATGAGCTTCACGTTACTCAAAAAAAATTTTATATGTTAATGAAAAAGATGCAGGGTTTGGAATTCTATTTTTCTTTTTTTCCAAGGTGTTCATATACTCAAGCTCCTTCATTTCTTCATCCACTACAAGGGCATTGTTTAAATATGGTATAAAAAAGTAATACCACTGTGTGTTTCTTGAAAACACAAAGACAAAATTATTGAGAGAAAGCAAGAATTGTTGTCAATTTGGGGTTTAAAAAGATTAATAACAAAACCTTTTGGGAATAAGGAATTACTTCTACCAAAGCCACATTTCATTCTCTCAAACTACAGCGATTACAAAACTTCTGAAGAGGAAAGCCTCCTGTTCATCACAAGCCTTCCACAGGTACGCACCCATTAAAAGTGACAATTCTCCATCATTACGATTTTCATTACATCCCTGTATTAATACAGAACAAAAAGATGCCAGGACACGTTAACTGCCTGTGAACCACCTACATTGAGCTGATAAACCACATTACTCCTCTGGCAGAACTCTTGGCAAAGGAAGTCCACCATGTTCAGCACCTTGGTAAGTTTCTATCTTCTCCAGTAGGCTTCTGCCTCTAGCATATGAATCAGCATATATTGGGTTCCCTTTTATCAATACCAAAAAATTAGGGGAAAAAAACCCAGCAATTTTTTCAGGAAGAATTCTAATCTTATTTCAGATGGCACATTTAACAAATCCACTTCACTGCCCTGTGATGGATAGCAGAGCAGCCATCTCCACTTATCTGCTGCTCTTCTGCTGGCCAGCTTTGGCAGTGCAGTGTCCCTGGCCCTCCCAAGTGTTTCCACCACAGACACCCAAAAAGTCTCCTACCAAATCTCAGCCCAAGTTCTGTCATCCACAGCTGCCAGAGACACCACCTCAGAGAAGCCTGCTCAGAACCTCCTTTCTGTTGGGGGGTGGGGAAGCTGAGTGCATGTTAAAGGCAAAAGCAGCTAAAAAAACTTCAGCCAGGAAGTTACCACAGTAAATGAACTTAAAAAACATGAGGCAGGGTGGAAAAAAAAAGTCAGTGTCTGACATTCAAAGCATTATCTAATCCATTTTAAACTTAGGCAGAGTGTTGCTCTACAGTTCTATAAAGTTAAGAAATCAGTACTGAAAAGCCTGCAAACAATTTATCCAGTTACTTGTGCCTTGGGGAGGGGGAAAAAGATAAATACATGGCCATAAATTTTCATGGATTGAGTTGCTACATACCCACTGCAAATGTTGGTAAATACAGAATATGGCAAAACCAGTTTAAATGGTTAAATAAGAAAAAACATACCCAAGCTAGACAAAAATGTATATAGATGCCCCAGCCCTATACTTTTTCCTTCCTCCTTTTTTTAAAAGGTAGACATGTGCCTTTCTTCTTTTGTTACTGTTTTGGAGCTAAAGATTGGGGGATGCAGCAGCAGAAATGTTTAAATGTAAAGACAGAATTTGAAAAAGAACAAGTTTTTTACAATGCTGTAAGAACTGCATTGCCTATTTTTCTCCTCCTACCTTCTACTATTCTGTGCAATATAATCACATATTACATACAGTCATTAATCAAAAGCTTCTCAAAGCTTTTCACAAATATCTATTTAGGCCTCATGAAAGAAATGGTAGTTTTCCGTCTTTCCAAACATTCACAGACAGGGACTTGATCCAAGATAACACCCTATCTCAACCAGAACCTGTCTATTCATTCCTCACTGCTGAGCTGCCCAGCACTGACCTGGGTGGTCTTTCTGGTCTCCCTCAGATTACCATATATGTGTAACGATTTATAAACTATTTACCAGACCCATCCAACTTCAGAGAACCTATTCTTCAAATAAACTGCATGGCTTTCTTTGTATTAGGACCAAAGCCTATTACACAAAGCATTCTAATTACATCTGAACAAATCTGCTGTTAAAAAGAAAGCCTGGGTAAAACAAGTTAAGCCCAGCAATGCATGTTAAGATTTGTAGGCACTGAACATGCCACAAAGGACATCAGCTTCATTAAAAAATAAAAAAATTCAGCCCCTTTCCTTCCTTGAAAGCACACCACAGAGAAAATGCACTGTACAAACATCAACCCAGGATCCCCTTCATTAATATTCCAATGAATATTTAGGACCTTTAAAAGGTACCTTCCAATCCAAACCATACTATGGACTATTCCAATATTAATCAATTAATACTACATAAAATTCATAATTGGAAACATCTAATCCATCCCCTACCTGCAAAAACAGTAGAAGACAAAGACTGTATTGAAAACAAGACACTTTGCTGTTTTCTTAGTCATGCTATTGTCACCTCTGTATATAATAAAAGCAATCTTGGCTGCCATGTTGTGCCCTACAGAGCAGATATCTGAAGGAGAACCTACTCAATGCAGAAAAGGAGAGGAAAAAATGTACCCGAACTCACCATGCAAATCCAGATTCCAGGCAAACTTGCTTTGTACATGAGATGTTAATATCCCAAGCCCCTTGCTTACAGCCAAGGATGAAAAAGTGAGATCTAGCTTACTAAGGGCAGAATCAGCCTGACAGAGTAGGCAAAGAGCCAAGACATCTTAGATAGATGGCACTCACACAGTGCCTACGACTGAACTCAGGAAGATGGGGAGATGGAACTATTTGGTGATGGGATCACTTTTGGTCTGTCTCGATACAGTGCTTTCCTCTGAGACTTGGAGCAGACATACTGCAATGGCATGTGCCAACAGGTGCAGACATCTGTCTCACCTGCACAAAGGTATAAGATGAAGAACTGTAAAGTTAATAAAAGTATCCCAACACTTTAAACCACTTATCATCCCTCCCATCCTTCATAATATTTTCTCAAGACAAGCAGAAAGTAGTCTCTTATTACAGCTTCACACAGACAAGCTCTCCTTTTCACTCTTCTACAATGTCTTATACTTTAAAGCATACTCATACCTAAAAGTCATTTACCAGATATTAAAGGCAACACCCTTCTCTTTATGGCAACCTGACAAAAAGGTGAACAAATTAATAAATCTTCAAAAAACACATAATAAAATGTACAACATTCATTACACTATGGCCCAAGCTATTATTAAATAGCTTGCATTGCAGCTGAGGCTGCCACATGCCAACAGAGAATGTAGAAACACTTCTTATAATAATTCAAAATGTAGTTAAAACATGGTAAGACACAAGAAACAAGGAAACAAAAAATATTTATGAACAGAAGCATCTCAGAACAAGCCTAAGCATCCAATCCTTATTTCACTCCTTGCTGCTCCTTATCTATTTGCACATATAATCACACAATACCTGTAGAAAATATATTCAATTATGAGTGTGCTACTATGCAAAGGCAAAACTCTTGCCTCCAGTTCCAAAACAAGCAGTGTCTCTGACAGCAAACTGTTTGTTGTAAATACTTTAAAGGGAAAAAATGAAGGGGGCGGGGGATGGGTAGAAAACCAAACACACACAAAACAAACAAATCAAAACATGTAAAAACCCAGACAGTGCCTATTTACTCCGTGACCAGATACCCCTGGATATGGCCTCGACTATCACACACCATCCAAGAGTCATGCTAATTCAGTCATTTTAGCTCCATAACAAACAAGAGCTACAGACCTCCTAAACTGAGAAGCAAAACTGTGAATTTTTAATGCACTCAAGACCAGTGACTGAACATATTTCATTGCCACTTTTTTTAATTAGAATAGGAATACATCATGTTCAATAATCCAATTATGAGTGTCTGCACCATCTACACAGTAGCACTCATGTCTATACTCTTGAAAAATTATTTTTAGCATATCCATTTAGAAATCATCCCTATCTTTTCTATTTCACAGCCTGGTAACATGCTGTTCTCTATCAACCACAATATTTGGCTATCTAAAGGGCTGGACAAATAATCTTTAGCAATTTACTTCAGAAAATTTTATTTATTTTTTTTTTAATTAATATGAACATTAAGGGAGACCAAGTCAAGTTCCACTTCATAATTACTCATTTCTACAAGCATGTGTTGACATTTTCCAACATATGGCCATTTTTTCTAAAGCAGAATCTCAAGTTTAATTTCATGTAAGTGACTTAAACTGTTTCCCAGCACTCATGCTTTACTCTTACCTCTACCAGACACAGTACTGCAAGATTTCCTGATAACCACCCACTTGGAAGTGAGGAATATAGACACCAACACAAACCCAGAGACATTCTGCCATTCTTACTCTCCAAATGAACATATTTGGTGCATAAAAGAAGCTCTATAGAAAAACCCAAACACTTTAATTACAAACAGGAAGGAAGGATGCACATCCATTATTACCACAACACTGCTGCACCTCCTTGTCACAGTCACAGAGACCCCTTACACAAGAGCCTCTTTCCCTTAATATTTGTGCTGTGACTTCTTGTCTGCTTTACACTTTTCTCTCCACAAGCAATGCACACCCCATTCTGAACACCTCCCAGTCTAACACACTGCTCACGTCAGAAATACTTGCTAACTTCATGTTTACTTCTAGTTTTAGTATAGCTCTCATTTCAAACTATCAGTAATAAGAAACAGCAACTCACTATCATAAAATCTTTCTCCTAAGTTAAAAAGCATGAAAATACTAACTGCAATGGTATTCTCAAAATTAACAAGCAAATATTGCAATCCCTGTAAATGTAAACAAATACAGGACATCCTTTCCATAAGGAAGCCAAAGAACAAACATATTACACACTGTGCTTTATAAAAACCAACATTTAGAATTTAGTGAAGGCACAATACAGTAATTTTTCATAGAGGTATAGCAAGCAACACAAAAGATCCAATTGGATTATAAAGAAAATAATGAATAAAATATGCAGAAAGTGATGTGTGCCTTTCAAAAGCAATTTCAATTTTCATACAACTAATTTACACAACTTTTACTTTAATACACTCCCTCAAAATAAGCTGTAATCAGAACAAAATAATAGATCTCTTTTGTGTTAAAACACTGTGCTTATCACTAGTTTAAAATGAAGAACAAAACTTTTATTTTAATTGCACAGGCCCCAGAAGCAAATACAGCATTCTCTTGCAGGATTTATTTTTTTTTTTAATAAATAAATAAATAAACCAACCTATCATGGTTGCCTGCTTTCTGGAAATGATTATCAGATACAGAAAGGAAGATGATGCAACAAAACTGCAGAAAATAGTTCCAACTGTTTATGTAAGGGAGAAAAAGGAAGGAAGGAAGGAAAACAGCTATTCAGAATTTGAAAGCTTTTATAAAAATATTTCAGAAGACAGTTAAGCTAATTAGGCCTAATTTTAATATAGCTAGGTTATTTTATTATATAAGGAAGATACACAGAAACGAGTTTCTATGACACCATAAGCACCAAAGTACTGAAATTTAACAACTGTATTAG
The DNA here is from genome assembly GCA_024611195.1 of Ceyx melanurus. NCBI lineage: Eukaryota > Metazoa > Chordata > Aves > Coraciiformes > Alcedinidae > Ceyx > Ceyx melanurus. The sequence goes on along the minus strand of JANHGL010021793.1, from coordinate 31,962 downwards.
GACCATCCAACACTGCACTGGTTGACAGAAGATGCTGTGTCTCACAATCTCAATCGTCCTTTGTGTCCACACCAGTATTTTAATAAGCAGCAAGCTGGATCACTTTGCTGCTCTGGCAGCAAACAAATCTAAAAAGTATAAACAAGAAAGTCTGTGCAGATCCATGAGCTTATGTGATTCACTGTCTCTATGCCAACCTGTTAGTATTAGTGTTAGAAAGTTAAGCAGAACACTTCAGCAGAAAGAAATTATGTAGCTGAAGTACAATTCTGGGTTGCCTCATCCTACATGTGGGATCCTGCTTTACCTTTGTCTGAAACCAAAACTGCATAGCACATTCTCCAACTGCACCCACTGTAGCACCACTGCATGATGCTCATTTAGAGAAGGCCTGGAATCAGTTCTGATTCTGAACCTACCACAAAGATCAAATCTCATCTTCAAGACAGTGTTTATTTTTAGGACTCTCTGCCAAATTTTAGCTAAATTACTTTTTTTCTCATGGTTTCAGAAAAATGCATTTTCACTAGGGAAATGAGTCCGTATTAGAAATCTGTGTGGTTGAAAAAGGTATATTTAATGAAAACATCATATTCTCAGACATTTCAAATCCCACTGCATTCATGAAATAACTTACGTGGTTTGTTTTTCACTCTGTCTTTTGTGCTCACAAACTGCAAGTGCCTTACACAACTACCATAAAACTTTGGGTCAAGGAACATTATTATCCCTCTTGAGGTGGCAAACCAAATGCTGTGTTGCAAGGCATACAATAATTCTAAAATCCTAAAAGACAGTAGCCAAAAACTTAAGTAAATAATATTCACTTTTTACATTTGCTGCTTACTCACACTACTGAAATGCTTCATTTTTATTTCTGAAAGAAATGGCCCACAAATTTCAAAACAATTTGGAAAAGGTTCAAATATCTAAATGTGAAGAATCATCATGCAAATGTTAGTTTACATTTTTCAGCATTTCTATACTGAAAGACTAACTTATTAAATTTTTTTTCTTTTAAATAACAGACTCAGTATTGTTGTTTTTCCTTCCACTTTTTATGGCTTAATCCTGGCACCAAAAAATTTCATCCAAAGGATGGCATTCATGCCACCAACCCACATACACTTTTTGGCAGGCTACAAAGAAATCAGGGCTCCTGACAAAGCAGCTCTGTGCTACACAGTGACTGATGACAGTAAAATATTACCCCAAAGTGAAGCCTAGTATAGAAAATGTATGCAAGCATCAGTATCTATACTTTGAAAATTCACACCTCTTGATAAGTAAGTCTTCAAAGGTCTCATAACTCAAAAAAAAATGTACAGAATGTGCCACCCCACACTTCAGTTTTTAACTGGAAAAGAAACCACTAAAGAATGGAGAAAACACAAAAACCACTCATGGAGAGTACAAGCAAAAATAGATTGAAGATTCCGATTCAAGTTATTTCTCTCTCATGCCTTTAAGTAATTATTGCTTTCAAAGCTCAATGTCTATTGTTTGACATTGGGAACAGGTGGCATATTGTATCTTTAGCAAAAACAAAGACTGGTTCATAAGAAGGACTAAAAGAACTGCAGAGATGTATACATTTTTTTTCCCCTTATAAATGCATAGTAAGTGATAAAAGTTTCTCAGCTCATCTTTTGCAGAGTAACATATTTCTGATAGCACCATTAGTAGCAGGGTATAGAAATATTTCATGAGACTCAGTAAGAGAGGCACCATCTCCTGACTGCTCAGAAGCTGATTCCCTGAAATACAGTACTTCCATGCAGTTGCAAGTTTAACTCATAGCTCAAGCTATTAATTGAACTTTACTACTCAGATTTCTACGAGCAGATACTATTTTCAGGAGCTAATGGACTTGTCTGATAAAACAGACTCATTAACCAGAGATGACAGTAAATAATCTTTATAGGTACAATAATGCAGTAACTCTTTTCAAGAGTATGAAGATCATAAGCACTCTGAAATATGCACATACACATATATAAAATACATGGTTATGCATGCTTATAACAATATACATTATTATAACAATGTAGAATCTGGTCTTGGTGGAGTAACATTTAGCACATGAACCAAGTTTTCATGTTCTTTTTCCTCACTACTTGTACCAACATGTTTCTAGAAACTGATAGGAAAATAAACATTCTCTTCATTAAATGAATCTGGTTTAAATTCATACTTGGCTTTTATGCTCCTATAAGCTAACTGAATCTGGAATACACTATTTGTCTCCAAAAGAACTACTCCTACTCTATGCTGCAAAACAAACAAACAAAAACAACAAAAACAAAGCAAAACAAACAAACAAAAAAACCCAACCAACACAAACCACCACAAACCAAACAAGCAACTATCATGCAATACAGGTATTCCACAAAGAGAAAGCAAGCAGTTATAAACTAGGGCACTGAATAAAAGCTCAAAGCATATGTTCATAGTTACCACAGATCCATGACATTAAACCAGTCTTCTGCTCGTTATTGAAGTAAAACTGATCAACTCAAAACTTCCCTGTGTTAAGAATCTGTGTATTAGCTTTCAATTATGCTTTGTCAAGTGGACTTAACATATCGTAACACTTTTTCTTTACGAGACCAAATACACAATTCTAAATAAAAATCACTACCATTCTACTATTGTCATACTCAATACAATACAAATTAAAAGATGTTTGAAAATTCTCCCTCAGATATAAGGAAAATGTTTTTATGAAGCCGTTAGTTACAATCATTTCAAAGTTTCTAATAAAAAAAACCCACCTCACCTATGCTAGAAACGCTCAGTCATTTTTCAGACGTTTCGTCTCATTATTATTTGCTATGGAGTATAGCAAAAATAACAACAGAAATCATCATTGGCAGTATAACACCAATTCTACATTAATTGGTCACGGCAACAAAGTTTTGCTTTTAAATCCATTTGATAACAAAACCTTTCCAGAAATCTGAGAACACAATTCTGCTTTTCTTGAGAACTCTGAAGGCCTTCATCCAGTATAGAGATGAGACCTTCAATATCAAACATACCTGCTCCTGATTGTCAGTGGAGATAAAGGATCACGTATACTTTGCGGTCTTCAAGTTACTACAATTTTTATGTGTTTACAGTAATAGTTTTTTTATGTGTTTATATTATTTTCATATGTTTTATGATTTTTCTTAAGTAGAACTTTGAAAATGTTTTAGGAAGAAAGACTGGTTTTTGTTTTGTTGGTTGTTTTTTTTTACCAAATTCTTCATTTCAGTATTATAAGCTATCCCTAAAATGTAACATGCCATTTTAGAAGATAAAAAACCTTATACCAAATCTTTCAACCTCACTAGCCAACTGCAATTTGCCAAGGGAAGTTCAGAAATAGAACCATTCATTAAATAAACACACTGTTCTGCACCAGGCAGCCCACAAAGATTAAACTCCAATGCTAAATCCCACATACCGTCGCTGACCTAGCGAGGCTTGATCTCATCCCCAATTAGCATGTACATACATTCTATTTGTTTTCCTGAATGTGTCATGGATGCCTCAGATTACCAGAATTTATTTCATAATATTGTTATTGCCAAATACATTAACTAACGTCTTCCTCATCTACAAAAATCTTGCTAAAATTTCTTTACTGGCACACAAAACTCTCAATACTAAGACAACAGTTTCCTAGCTTCAAGAACAAATAGATTTCTAGCTTCAAGAACAAATGTTGCTTGAACATAGTCTCAACATTAGAATTTTATTCTATTATTGTGGCCCATTACACACAGTAACGTGGCATACTGAGATAACTCTGCTTCTGGTTTTAAAACTCAGAATACTGTAGAAGTATAATGGAAATGTAATTCACTACATGAAGCTAATTACAACTAAGAAAAAACACTTTTTTTTTTTCAGTGAAGACCCACTATACTTCTATGGTTTAGGTTATTTTTAATGTAAGTTAGTCATATCACACTCTCTACTTCCTCCCCCTACACTTAACAAGCAAGAAACAGCAGAAAGTAGTACTGTTGTTTTTCACAGGGGAGAAGGTGAGTTTGGGTTTTTGCCCCCATACAAAAATACAGTAAATATTCATCAACAATAGTAGTGCTTTACTCAAAATCCAGGAATAGCATGTAATTTCCTACATTGTGTACTCTTCCAGATTACCCAAGACACTCTGTTTCAAGAAATAATTGCAACCGTGTAATGTGGAGGAACAATTAATTCTGCCTCCCAGTAACTTTCTGGATAAAGAAGTTAGCTCACAGAATTTTTTTTCAGTTCCTTACAGTTGTTAATTCACAAATTATTTTCACTTCTTTATGGTCATCTTGCAATTTTTAGTCAACTTGCAGTTTGTGTCACTTCCCTGTTCACAATCTGTCACAACTAACAATTTGCATTAACAGAGCAAATTAGTGGCAATAA
>JANHGL010021793.1:0-20555 GCA_024611195.1 Ceyx melanurus | reverse complement strand
TTTTTCTCAGTGAGGGTGACAGAGCTCTGGAACAGGCTACCCAGGGAGGTTGTGGAGTCTCCATCTCTGGAGACACTCAAGACCCGCCTGGTTCTGTTCCTGGGTGACTTGGTCTAGGTGATGCTGCTCAGGCAGAGGGGTTGGACTAGATGATCTTCTAGGTCCCTTCCAACGCCTAATATCTATGAATCTATGAATTAGCCAATGGTTCAGGTAATTACTGTTTGATCTACTTGCCTAGCATGGATGTAATGATGCAAAGCAGAATTTAGCTTTTAAGAACAGTCTCCATTTTATCCACTAAAACACATAAAACCAAATGCTCATCAATATACGATATTCTGTATCATATATTTGCCCACCAGTGAAATAGAAAGAACTATAAAAAAAATATGAAACTGATTAATCAAAGCTGTTCTTGCACAACTTTTTTTTAAGATGATGCTTTTGAAAAGTCAAATAAAGTATCAGTGATGCCTTAGTAAAATCCAATACTACTGCCCCACCAGTGCCTCCCACTCCTCAGCATTATGCCAATTCTCCTATTGCTCAAGCAACTAAGAATACAAATTTACCATCAAGTGTTAGAAATTAAACAGAAACATCCCTTACATTTTCATACATGATGTAGAGGGAAGGGGCATTTGGTTCAATCCAGGCTGATGCATTACTTTTTGTGTAAGGCATATCAGAGTCTGGAAGCCTCTGCTCCAATGAGAGCACTGCACATGCCGCCACAGCAACACACTGAACTTTCTGCAAGCACATGGGAATGGGAAAATGGAATTTCTCCCTTTTCCTATCAGCTTTTTGGGAGGGAGAGTAGTTTTCTGCATTTTTTGATACTTTTTCTCTGAGGGTGTGTAAATCAAAAACTAAAACATAATTACTTTTGTTATCTATTTGAATTCACTAGTTTGGAAGGTAGGGACTAAAACCAAGCAGGACTACATTCACCTTGGCTCCAAGGTGATTTAAAATAGATTTATTTTGCATAAATTAAATGTGCATTTGGTATATACTGAAATGCAAATATAGCCAAGCAAGATCTTCAGATTCAACATTCTTCACAAAAGCAAAAATGAGCCAACTTAATTCACATATTACAGTCATAACATACCTAATCATCCATTTATCTTGTGTAGACCACTGTCCTAGAAGAAATCAATGACAGAAGGCAGCTTTAGTGCAATTCCTGCACACATTCAGCTAAAGACTGGCTCAGTATTTCTAGCCATTCTAATATTTTGACACTAAAAATATCCATGTTTCAACAGGGACAAAAAACAAACACACAACCAAAAAAAACCAACCACTACACACCAAGCACACTTTAATAATGCACTTAGTAGCAAAGACAAATTAATTCTAGTTTACCATACTGCAATTTTCTTCTGTCTATCCATCCTACAAGCAATTCCACATGTAGAACAATACACCCAAAGGAAACTCAAGCCTAAAGTAACAAGTTTTACTTTCATTTCCCTTCCTCTTACTTTCATCTATCAATCAATCCCTCATTCCTCAAAATACAAATAGTATTTTCATTTCAAGATACCCAGGACACCAGAGACCCTCACCCAAAAACAGTAACATCCCTACAGGCTTCCATATAAAAGACACCCCTATTTCATATAAATCATGGCAGAGGCTCCCAACACTAAAACGCAGCCCTGATTTCTCCCAAAAGGTTCATGAATTACATATATAAACAAAAAGTACGTTGCTCCAAGTTTAGTGAGTTTTAGTTGACTCACATGTATTATAATAACTAATCTCAATAGTAAGGTTGGGAATCTGAGCAACAAAAATGAGAACTATTCAAACAGGAGAAAGTACCCCACCACTAATAACTTACCTTATAAGCCTTTTTACTTAGTGTTATTTCAGAAGCTCCATAACAGTGAAGTTTCAGTAAGAAACGTTTTACTAGATTAAAACTTGAAGAGGCTTGTAAGCATGAACTCTGTGGATGTGCTTTTTCTTCAGATGACAGGAAAAGAGCAAAGCAGGGAGGATAATTCACTGTTCAACTGCAGCCAATTTAAAATCAAATTAAGGAAAAAAAGTAGACATACACTACTCTTGACAGTTTAAAAAAATGGCCTGGAAGAAGCCTGGACTGCAGTTTTAACACAGACCAGTCTCATGCACAGTGCACACTTCTACAGGTTATCTGAAGAAAATAAATCCTAGTTTAGAAATCCCACACCTGTGACTACAGAAAACAAGTTGCAGGTGCATTATAAAAATAAGTCTCCTGTAAAAGTGTTTAAAAAAAATATTTTTTTTTTTTAAATTGCCAAATATATCTTACTCTTGGGAACAAAATTAACTATAAGAGGTAGAAAACTGGAGTTAGTTGAAACTCCACTTGACAACCCACATAATTTCATGGCAGATTAAAAGAATCATTTAAATAATCCAACAGGCATGAAGCCATTCAAATAAGCAGTTTACATTTTATCTCGCCTGTGTCCATTGATCAAATTAAGAGAAAAAAGGAACATTGGCAAGATAGCAAAAGTGGCTCAATTTTGACATAAGTATGCCTGATAAATCTTTTCCCATGAGGTGAAAGGCAAGACAGCTATGACAAGCACAGGCTGCAAGTCTGCAGGTTGATTTGTCCTTACATCCTGAAACAATACAAGGTCATCTTACACAGCTAGTGGTCCAGCCTGCACACAGCAAATTACACAAGTGCGGCAGTTGCCAAAAAAAAAAAAAGTCACGCAGGTCCCTCTATGATTTAGGTAAAGTTACTTAGCCAAAAATCAGAGCCATATGACTGAAAACATTACTGTCAAAGAGGTGTGAACCCAAACCAAGAGACTGAATTCTGGATGACCTGGACTCTGTACCACTCCTATTGGACACTAGACAAAAAAAAAAAATCACCCTGTCTCTTCTCTGCTCTCCACCACCACTCTGTTCCCTTATTCACTGTCTCTAAGAATACTCACCTTCACATTTCTCCCATAAGCATTTATTCTGACGTGACTTTTATTGATTTTAACTGAGACATTCGCACATATGTGCAAAGCACATCCCTGCATGCAGATTAAACAAATGGTAATTTATAAATTCAAAGCTGACAGTAAGACTAAAGGGGGCAGAAAACTACTTTTTTCCATGCAGACAACCATGATTGTTCATTTGATGGCTGACTTGAAGAAATACAATATAAACCAATATAACTTGCTACAAAAGGCAATTGCATCCGTAGGATACCTAAAATAATGTGCAACTCCCAGGCTCAATTTAGACAGAAAAAAAATAAAAAAATCAAAAGAGCAGAGAAATATATAGATTAAATCAGCAGCTGTGAGAAACAAGTTCTGCTACAAAATAGAAAGTCTGCTTCAAGCTAGACAATGTAAATAAACCTTTATGGAAACAGTGATACGGTCAAATAAATAAATAAATAAATAAATAAATAAATACAAAGACTCAATGAAAGATTCTGCCTAAGCCTACGAATAAAAATAAACATTTCTGATAACTCACCATCTCAAGCTGTAGGTAAGATTAAGTTAACAGTATTTTCCTTAAGTGATTGTCAGTGCACTGATCACTTCTACTTATCACTCACTAGTGGGAGCTTAGCTGAGTGTGTCCAGTTTTAGCCTGCCCAGTAGAAAATAGAAGCAAGTTAAACAGAGACACCACCAAACGGTTAAGGGAATACCTGAGGACCAAGGATGGGTCTGTTACTCTGGAGAATGCTTGGGGGATCATCTTAATTTCTACATCTCCCTAGGGAGATTACAAAAGATTAAGCTGAAGTTGCTATTATTGCACACATCCACTATACAGTGGCTATGCTTTCTGTGGGAGAGGTTGGACCAGATGACTAAACTCATCTACAACTCAAGACTAACCACCAAAGGTTTCATCCCAATTTTTGATGCTGCTTTCTGGTGACTCAATTGATTGCATTACTACAGCACAACAGAGAGACCTACAAAATACAGGCTTTGTGTGGACTGAGTGATACTTTCAAAATCACCTGTTCAGCATAATATTTGATACAAAACCACCATCACCTAAAAGTAATAAATTCTGCTTTAATTCCAAACTGTGCTTTAGCTACCGTTAGCAGCGTGGCAAATAGAAGAAGAGCAAGTCATAAAAAGTAATCTTCACTGAAGAAATACAGATCATGGTACCAAGCTTTTCTGATGATAAGAGAGATTAAGCAGTAAACTGTCTTCTATGCATTTTTCCTCCATTTTCATAAGGCGGGGGGGGAAGCTGCATTTCCAGAAGACCTCTAACAGACTGGCTCACATGTATGCATCAAAACTAAGTCTTTAAATCCAAGTTTCAGGTCTAAAGCATGCATGTCATGCTTTTTTTTTCCACAAAGACTATACATTTCTGTGCACACCTGCAGAAGGACCATGTCATCTGTTTCCACAGGCCAGCAAAATATCAATTATAGAATGATGTTATTTAAAAGTTTTATAGAAATCATAAGACATTAGATAAGAGTTGTATTGGACTAGAAGGTGCAAAAGTGAATTTGTCATCCCATTGCTTATCTAATGGAGAGATCCAATGAGTAGCTTCAGCTTTACAGGTGCTACGTATCTTATGGACAGATATAGAAATCAAACAATGAAACACAATTTTTTCAATAGTATCTTGAAGACTTTTCCCTCGACTCCTGACAGGCACTGTGCTGAAGCACAGTTCAGAAATACTAAAAACTGCAACATGTTAAACATCAGGAACATCTCGTGAACATAAAATTTTACTTCAAAGCCAACTGAACATTGAAACAGACCATTCAGAGAAACTATGGATGAAACTCAGAGCGGTTCAATATTCAACTGGACAATGCCAGGAGCAACCTGCTCTAGCTGACCCTACTTTGAGCAGAGGGGGTCGACCAGAGGATCTCCACAGATCCCTGCCAACTAAGAAACTATGATTAACGCACTACTGCAGAGTCAATAAAGGTCACCCTCCATAAACACAGGAGGGCCTGTATACACACATCCATCTGCAGAATCTGATCTATACTTGCATAGTAATTTGCATACCTTCTTCTATGCCTCTAGACATGATCAGCTCAAACATGTTACTGAAATCCACTAATCATGACAAGGAAAGAGTCCTCAGCTTGTGAAAGATGTAAACAGAAGACAGTCTTGTTTCTTTGCATATAAAGAAACACTAAAGAACCAGACATCTCTCTCCATCTTTTTAAATATTACTAATACAGCTATTAAAAGAAAAAATAAATAAATGGGATCTCTTAAAAAAAATAACTGGCAATTTTTAAAACCTGTCATAGATCAAAATAATTACAACACAAAAATAATAATCTGAAGGTGTGACAAACATTTTGTCACATTTCCCACCATTACAACAGTTGAATCTCCTCACCCTGCAATTTTGACACCATAGATTTGCATGTGCTCTGTTAGCACCCATGAGAATACTTATAAGCCTCAGCATCTTCTGTTCTATAGAAAAATAATCCCAGATCCTCTGTGAATTTGAGTTTTAAAACAAATACACTTAGTCACAACCCTAGAAGAGTATGCCTCCCTCTCTTCCAAAGAAAGGTCAAAAGACTTTAAAAGATAAGACTAAATCATGTCTTGAAGCATAAATAGCAGCTCATAGAAGAATCAGGTCAATTACTAAGAACTTTGAATATGTAAATGTCTTCAGAAGAAGATTCAATTTCCAAGACATGTCTAATAAGACAGATCCAAATACGACATTTATGATCCCATTAAAATATTTACCTCAAATGGCCTCTTTTCTTTTTAACATTCTTCAGATAAAAAGACTTGTGGGTTCCTATATATCAAAAGATTAAAGAAAATTCAAGAAAGGAACTACTTCACTGGGACTAATATTTTTTTTTCCCTTTTATGAAATTAGAAATAGGCTTTGGGTTTGGCATAACATTAAGAACGGATGATGAGTAAAATGGAGATAAGTAATGAAGATTAGCATTTACCACATCTGAAAGAATCCTTCCATAACTAAACAATAGTGGCTGTGTAACATATGCAAAGATCAACCGTTTTTTAATCATTCAAACACTGAATACAACACAATAATTTATTTAATTTTATTTTTAACTAGTAAGCAACTTAAAATACTTTAATAAACATTTGCAGAGATAAAGCTGTCAGGAAGTTACAGAAGATAAAATGTTGGTTTCACAACCATCAGCAGCAAATCCCTGCACTACCACATCACCAACCACAGTAAGTTTTATCCAAATGAGACTTAGGCACATGATAAAATTTTATCAAGTATGCCAGGACATGACAACAAATTGGTATCAGTGTCAGAAAAGTGCATAATGTCTAATTCAGTATAAAATCATAGTGGTCTAAATAAATAATGCTTAATGCAAATAATTTAATAATAAACGCTACCTGGTATGTATTTTATTTTTGCTTTAACTAAAGCAAAGGTAATATTTTATGGGATTGACACATAACATACGAGCACTATACTTTCAACCCAATATTCAGAATCCTAAATCCCTGCTTGTAGCATCATTGAACCAGTGTTCTAACTTTGTAATCTTAAGATAAATTTGGATGTTGGATACATAAATACAGGTATTTTTGGATACATACTGCCCCACCACCTAAGACAGCTTTGTGTTCTTTTTCTCTCCTCTTTATTGAGAGGAAAATTAAAAGCATTGCATGTTGCTGCAGCTCTACAGCCCAACTCTCCAGTGCTGTTCAATAATGAATAGTTGAACAAGGTTGCAACTGACAGACTACGGTCACTAAACTGTGAAACAACCAAAATAAAATCTTTTCCTAGAAGATTCATGACTCACTGTGGTCTAGCATCAAGCCTTGCAAATACTTGGAGCAGATGGAGAAATCAGTATTCTCCTCAACTCTTGAAGGGGAGAGGGATCAAAAATCTCCACCCTCAGGAGCAATGGGAAGGAAAAGTGAGGGCTTCCTGAACCCAGATCGCACATCATGTATCAGCTGCTAAGAGCAAGAGGCAGAAAGGAGTCTGGCCCACTTACTGCTTCATGTGGTGCCACTGTCACAGACAACTGAAGACAATATGCAGCTTATTCAAAGCCCTTCCACTCTCAAATGGATATAATAAACACTGTTTTGCCTGTGAAAGAGAGACAATGTAGATTTTATCAATCCCAAGCTTAAAAATAAATCATTACAAATCCTGCTTTACCTGCAGCCTCATTGTCCAACATTCAAAAGTATAACAAGTACAGAGGATACAGCCTTTTCTCAAAGTCAGGATGTCCTCACTGGATGGCCTCCCCTACCACCTGTCCAGAGAGCCCCTAAACAATTAGCCTCTGCATCTCTTGACAAGGTGCCAAATGAACCTGCTTGGCTTCACAAACAGAACAAGAACCAAAAGGAAAAAAAAACAAAACAAACACACATTTTAACGGGTCTGACAAGCAAGAACAAAAATCTTTCATACTCGTCACATCACCTCCTTTCACAGCCTTACAAACACACTTGCCTATAAGCACCAGGCATACCAGTAAAAGCCTAGTGACAAGGTAAATGACAGGACAGTGAAAGGGCAGGATCGCATTTGTGTTTGTGCTCCTCTGTCGAATCCCAGGCAAGCAAAGAATTCTGCAGGATGAGACCAGCCTTAAAACATTCATACATCTCAGTAGCATATGGCTGCTAATCTTCTTGAGAAAAGCTAGTAAGTGAAAGCTCCTGCTAACCAATTTTTAACAATATACTGGGGGGAGGTGGGAGGAGAAAAAAAAAGGAAAAAAAAAAATCCTCTCTCTCATACAAAGTTATTTCCTCCACCAAAATAAACCACAAAAGCTGTTCACACCATCAATATTGACATTCTGGAGAGGGAAAAAAAAAGCAAGCTCACAGGACACAAGAGCAGAAAGTATTAAACAACCTAAATACAGATATGCCTACAGGCTTCCATTACATTTTGTCTTCTGCACTTTTGTTTTTTTGAAGGAAGATTTGACAAATCTAAACTGAACATGTAGTTACATGAAGCAACAGCCTGGTACCTTCAAAACTCTCTTTATTTGACCAGATCTGATATATAATACACACACTTCAGCTGAAGTTTCTCCCATGCAACTGTGTTAATCATACAGATCCCCTGGTGACTAACAACATCCTTGTGCACACTGCAGCTCTTGCCACTGCTGGGACTCAGCCCCACCCACCCAGTAGTGTGCTTTCAAAAAGCCTGCTGGACTCTAGATGCATGTTAAGTGACTAGAACAAAAGCCATCAAACTCAAAATATTTAGGAGGTTGGGGAGAAGGCAAAAATGTTATAAAGGATAAAAGCAAATGCAGAGCATAACCACACAAGCTGGTTTCCATAGGAAACCAAATGTTCTGAGAGCAACCTTGCTTCCAACCTGTTATCAGAAATCTAGGATACCGCAGCTTCAATCTCAGCAGTGATTGCCTCACATCAGATACCCAAGCTGGCTCAGAGCTGAAAAACACTATCCACACTTTTGCTAGAATTAGACAAAAACTAAAATGGAAAAACTACAAGAGTGACGATGCACGACATATCGGCTGACTCCTTCAGGGCACAACGTCAGCAGAGACATTCTCTGATGCCAGCTGGGCAGTACTTCACATGTAACTTTTGAACACAATTCTTCCTGAACATGCTTTGTGAGCTCACGAGATATTAATCTAGATTTTAAAAAACACTTTAAAAAACATTTTAAATGGCCTTGTATTTGACAATTTTTACTCATTTTATGTGCAGTCTTTTATTCTTTTTGCAATTTTATAGACCATCTCGTTCTCTGTTGCTACAGGTCAGAGTGTGTAAGAGTTCATCAAGAAGAGATGTCCAGCAGGCAATTAAAATCCAAAACAATCTATTCCTCTATTACTTTAATTTGCAGTATGCCAGCTATTATGCTGGCACCATTTATCTTCTGATCTTTGAGCTAACTGCTGGTGTAACACCAGAACAAGAGACGTGATAGCCACATTAGGACAATGCTGTCCCCAGGTTCAGTAACCCCACTAAGAGGGAGGCCAGTTATCTCAGACACAGTGCTATGCTACTGTTATTAAAAGTTATCCAGATGCAGGCTACAAACTCAGGACAGTGACACATGGGCACTGTGAGCTAAAGCTGTAATGATAAAATTAAGTCAGTATAGAGGTTTGATCACCAATCCATAACTCTCATGGTTTTGTTCAAGTTCACTATCAGACACTGATGCACAGGAGAACCCATGAGGCTAGGGACTGTTCCCAGTAAACAGCAGGGGTCTGAGCTGTGCAGAGTCACTCTTCAGAGATAAAAGTGGGATGCAGCCAAGTGCAAATGTAGCCACTAGATTCCTCAGAGCTGGCTCAGGAGTCTCCAAGCACAGTTTTACAGCTATGTATCAATAAATTTGTCCATAGCAAGATGAAATCCAAAACCCAAGGCAGTTTCTGCTCTGAACACTACAACAGATTTCTCATGTGCAAGGGCATCTGCATTTCCTTATTTCACAAAGTCAATGAGGTAAACTAATGAATGAATACAAGGCACTGATATTACAGTAAATACAATCTCATTAGTACCCATAAATGAGTGAAGTTGAATCATCTACATAGCTAAATACGTCAGATGAGTGCTCTAGACCTTTACAGCCCGTGGAAGTACAGAACACTTACCTACTGTCAAAGTTATTATTCCCGTTTGATTCACTTCCCAGATCTTATAATTTATTTATTTATTTATGTGGTTAGGTAATATTGTCTAAAATTAAGCTTGGGGATATAAGAAAATGAAATTCATCCCAAAAGCAGTTGTTTATGCCACCAGTAGAATCAATATACAGGACCTTCCCCACAGATACCTCTTCTTTCCCAGCAGTCTCTCAGATGCAGAAAAGGAAATGATCAGATCATATTAACTGTACCAGAGAAAATACCTCACATGTCACCCTGAGACTTTGACAACTGTTTTTTTTCAAAAGACAAGGCCTGAAGAAGAAAGTACTCTCCAAGCTATACAATGCTATTAAAACAAGTCTCTCCCACTGCAGCCAGGTCTCTGACTATCTAGGGTCTCAGAAGAGGTGACTAAGACCAGATGATCTGTTCCCATAAGACAGCTCCAGCTGTAAGCCTCTCTCGACCACCTTCCTTCTGGGGAAGACTGAAGAAACTTTTCAGTGCAACTACTCAATGAGACAACAGCTCAATTTCAAAAGGAGTTTTACTGATCTACTGCATATGTTCATCTTAACAACATTCAGCACTAGCTAAACAAGGTTAAACAGTGAACAGCAGTACTATTCCAAAAACATCCCAAATCTTCAGTTCCAAAATCTACACACAGGGATACTCTTAACACAGTGGTTTGAGAGCCAGGCTGCCAGTATTCAAGTGACTAACCTACCTGAAATTTCCATACATTTCAAGAGCTTCTGGCACCTCAGCTAAGTACTTAGGTGATAACAAAGAAAGGTTACAGCAAACAAGATAGCTACTGCTATTAACATTTTAAGTCACACTCTGCAAACAGAACAGTCACTCAGCACTAACACAAAATAACAAAAACAAAAATACACCACTTTTAGAAATATTATTTTTCTACTTGGCAAGACTGCTTTTGAACCATGTAGATGTGGTGCTGGGGGACATGGTTTAGGGACACTGGCAGTGTAGGGTTAGTGGCTGGACTTGATGATCTTAAAGGTCTCTTCCAGCCAAATGATTCTATGATTCTATGAACCTCTAACATGGAAAGGTTTTTGTACCTCCTTTAATCAGCAAAAAGAAAATAATGTAATGCAGAAACCAACCACTATTTAAGGGTATTTTGCATTCCATTATGCATACAATTACTTCATTTTCAAAAGTCCTATTAAACGCCAACATTAGACTTCACCTGCAAGCACATAACACCCACATACTATTGCAGAGCTAAGAGTTTTTACTGCCACCTGTACTGAAATAGAGCAGCACTGTTCCACAAGCCCTTTTCCCATGTTACACAGTGAATATGGTACGCATCAGGTAAACTTTCTATGACAGCATTGGGTCATTTATCTGTTATAAGCAATAAAAGTTCTAATTTGTAACTAAGTTTTATGTATTAATTAATTCTAGCAATGTTTTCTGACAATGCTTAGAAAAACAGCTAGTCATTCCAGAGGAAGGCAGGATTCAAATTTAAGAAACTGGTCATTATTTTAAGCATTTAGATTAATCTTTATAGAGTTGTGCTGATTCTTTTCCCACTTCTCTTCCAATAAAATCTTCAATTGTTTCATTTTTAAAGCTAGAAAAAAATCGCAGACCTCTTTGGACCCTTCTTTTCTGAATTTTAATACTCAGGGAAAGGAGGGAGAGGGAGAGATACAAGATAGATTCCCTTGTTCCTAGAGTTTCAGATACAATATTTAAACTATTTTTTAAATTGCCTTTTTAGAACTGTTATCTAGCAAAAAGTATCTGTTGTGCTCATTCCAGATGCCTTAATGCCGTGTCAAATGCAAAAAAAAAATAAAAAAATTTCCCATGCAACCTGTTCTCAGCAACCCTGTTTTGGCAGGGGGACTGGACTAGATCTCTAAAAGTCCCTTACAACCCCCACCATTCTGTGATTTTTTCCATCTAAATCGTCATCAATCTAACAATTCTTACTGTTACTATCCTTTCCAGCTTCTCAATGTTCACAACACTGCCTTCCCATGTGCTCCAAACAAATAACTGATCAAAGCATTACTCTAAACCTGTATACCAGCATTCTATTTCACCAATTATTTCTTTAAATTTGACCCTTGTTAATTCTAATTACCTCCTCATATCACACAACTGAAAGATGAAGTATTTTTATCTATAAATTCCTTCTTCAACAGCACCTTAAGTTTCTCTCCTTAGAGAAACAGGTTGTGAGGCCCTGCCTTATTTAGCCACAAGTCACATAATCACCAGCCTCAAGAACCTAAATAAACCTGTCAACTAAAGTTAGACTTAATCATACTTGGGAATATTTGGCAATTGCTATACATAAATAAATGGAGGTTGTTTTTGTAAATCTGCTCTTTGCTTAGAAAATAAGGAGCAGCAAAAGTCTCTCCCCTCCACCCATACTTCAGACATTTTTCTATCTCTGGCCACTTTGTTCTTTCACACAAGGAAATGCTTTTACCTTGCATACAATTATTTTTCATGTGGCCAGTCAGCTCTGCACAACTGCTAAATTATCCTGAATTAAACTGACTGTTCTCCCTACCCCAATTTTCAGAAGAGATCTATTAAATATCTTAGCTAAAGAGTATATTCATAACATTTACACTCTTGCCCTTGGCAGGCATGAAGTTGCTGTCAGTTTGAGGCAAGTCATTACACTTAAGACCCAAGAACAAAAGGATACTTCAACAATGCAAGAATGGAAAAACCTCGGTTCAGCTGCTAAGGTATGTAAGCACTGACATACTAAAAAAACTGAGATTCAATGATGCCAGCAATCAGCAGATAATGACTGACTTCTGTTAAAATAACAGTGATGAGCACCCTTTGCAACATTTAATTACTGCCTATAAACATACCTTTGTTTTACTAGAGATGTGCTTTAAATTACCAACAAATTTGAAAGCCTTTACTGCATCAGCACTACAAGTGATTAAATCTAGAATATACAGTACATTACAGCATGTTCACACCCAATTATGTTAGGAGGCAGAATAACCTCTTCTCAAATATTAACTAGGATATTAACTAAATTTTTTTTTTTCTGTCTGAAAATAGAATTACAAGAGTGCAAGATTAATTCATGTATTAAAGATTAATTCATGTATTAAAATCGTCAGCACTCTTTAATTTAAAAAAAAAAAAGTGTTTTTTTTTTTAAATGTAGCTCTGCAGGTCGTCCAGCTTTGCCCACATAAGGAGGCAATTCCATAAGGCAAGAATTAACTTCTGGCTCTCAAATTATTCCACAGAGCTTATCTCAGGTTGACTAGCAGAGTGGAAGTGTCTGTGGCAGGCAGAACTCCAGTATACCACAACCATTCATTTCACTGCACAGACATGCCCATGGAACTTAAAATCCCAAAAAAGCCTTTTTCATTTCAAATGAATGGCATGTTTTAAGATTATACTAGCACTTTCCTTTTGTTTATACTAACAAAGGCATCCTAAAAAAGGTCCTCCTACTCTCTCTCTATATGATGATGTAATAAAACTAGATTTGGGACATCAAGGAAATTTTCATTTATGTCAAGTACAAGTCAATTACTATCCTGCAAGATTATGCAGATGCCAATGGGGAAAGTTAAACAAAACCTTTCTGTCAGTACATTTAAAGATGGCCAAAGAAGTGTCTGAAGGACAAAACCCAAACAAACAAGGAAAGGACAAACTATAAATAGTTTTTATGTATTCCCATTCTTTTCTCAATCCTAAATGCTTTAGCAAAAGCTAGGGGAAAACATCAGGTTCTACTCTTTATTCCAGCTGCTGTATAATCAATATAGTGCCGTCTATTGAACTATTTTGATTCAGCCAACAAGCTGTTAAATACATTTGCAAAGTAGAAGATCAGTGCCAATATCCTGTCATTCATAAAGATACATTTGTTTTCAAGGCATATGAATGTTAAATCATAACTTTATTTTGCACAACTATGCAGTCCTTCTGCATGCAGACAAAGCCTTGTTACACTTCAGAAACGTGAAAATAAAAATAAATCAAATTTTTGCCATTTTCTTCAGCAAGAACAAATATGTGCTCCAGCCATGTCAAAATACACATGTTCAACTCTTACATTGGCCTCTTGAGGGAAAATAAATAAGTAAGCACACCCACCCCTTTTCTTGCATGTCCACAGATAAAGGAAATAAGGTTTCCTGTTTCAGGTTTGCAACCTGAGAGCCAGCACTACAAAGTCATGATAACTGACTCCAGCAGTACTGCTACTACACAAGCAAAATATATTCAATGGGCTTGCTACCAAAGTAAATCCGTTTCACATCAGTAAAAAAATAAATTTTAAAATTTCTACAAGGATGATCTTGATTTTTAAAAGCCTGTTTAAACTGTATCTACATCAGGATTTTAAATAGCAGTGCCCTTGAAGAAGGCCCTCCAGCTATCACCACTAGCAGCCTGCAGAGCCCAGAGTGGTTCATTCAACCCAGGAATCCAACCTCCAACACCAAGCAGTGCTGGCTTCCACACTGCATCATCAAGTTGCTCATGGCTTTGTATTTGCCAAGCTTTAAAAGTCTGCAAGGATGGATATTCACCAGTCACATTCTAGGGTGGTCCACTCAATGCTTAATCACCCTCACAGCAATTTATTTTCATTTATATAGTTGTTTTGGTGTGCATAAACTGGATTTCTCCTAGAAGGAACTATGTTAAAAATCCCTTTGCACAAGTTCATCAAATGTGGCCCAAACTTTAATGGTCATAACAGTCCAAATTGACAAACCACATTTGTGCTGGGGGACATGAAACTTAAGAAGCCTGACTAAATTCTGTCTGAAGTAAAATTACTGAAATACTAACAGTATTGATCTGGAAGACTCACTCCCCTGACCTTCAGCCAGAGATTCACCTCTACTCTGTCAAATTATTTGCTAGCCTAAAACCAAGTGACAAAGCCACACAGACAGCAACTTTGAAATTAGATGAAGGAAAGCAGCACAAACAAAAAAAAAGTTCAAACAAAAAAAGTTATAAACCGGGAAATATAATATCTCTTGTAAATCACCAATTGTCATGGATCTGCACAGAATACTTTACATAACAGTGTGAAGGACAGTTATGAATTTGAGTGACCATGAAGTAAAAACAGTATTAAAACAAAAATAAAAACAAAAATAAAAAACCAAACAGAAAAAAGCAACAACAACCCAGGCAATACAAAAATACAGCTTCAAAAAGTCCCACGAACAACATAAAAGGTGTACTTGGAGCTATGCAATTTTCTGTCAAATCAACAAATGTATGCCTTTAGAAATGTTTGTTAACTCTTTAGAGAGCTGTCTCTATTACTATCAACAAATAAACCCAAGATAGCTATCAGAGATGCTGATGTGAACAATCAGCATACAGAAAGTTCTGCCACCGCAGTTGTTTTGCAGATATTAATCTGCAGCTATTAAAAAAGTTCTGTATTAATCCTATTTCACATCACATCAGCATACAATAAGCCTGTTGTTTGAATTCAAAGGTCAAATGACAATTGATTTAGCTGATGGTGCTGTAAAATGCATCATGACTCGAGAAATTCAGAGAGCAGAGCTGTACTACATAAGCAGTCCTTGACATTTCCTGAAACCCCAGCAACTGCTGTACAGAGTCAAGCAGCAAGGCAGGCCACAAAGGATGATGCCTGCAAACTTCCCCTGCACAGGAAAACAAACGTTAAGATGCATAAAATAATGCCACCCACTAAGTCTCCCAAGCAGACTTAACAGGCTTCTCTAAGTTAGCGTCAACTTCTGACCCATGATCTCTAGCACCCTGGAATAAGATGTTATTTTCTCATGATTTTACCTAGTGGAGATTTTTAATCACCATTAATGAAAAATTATGTATTTCAGGGTTAACTTGAAACGCTTTCACTAAGCTTAAAGTCCGTGTTACTGCATAAGTTCAGTATGCTTCCCTCAGCTACAGTAAAAACCAGCCTATCCAACATCTAAGTGAGGTAAAAAAACCTGTTGCCTCAAAAAGTAAACAATACAAAAATTGAAATAAACATCATTCAAAAGTTTGAGCACTGATAGTAAACCATAAAGAATCATGAAGAGCAAGCCAACTTTAAAACAACTGTAAGTTACATGCTAGTAATTTAAATCATGACAACTTGAAATAAAACTGTCTTCAAAAAGCACTTCACTAATTTTTATCAGCATCCATCTGAATAAATCATTCTTCCCTTTCTAAAGGGCCTGAGTACAAAGGCAAAAGTGTTAAAACAACAAAAAAAAAAATCACAGTGCTTCTCAGACCTAAGCATGAACCACTACTCCCAGAAACAACTCTCCCTCTAGTATTATTTTCTTAAATAACCCACATTCAGAAAGGTGATCCTGTACAGTTGAGCATTTTTCTGCAACTAATTCCCTGCACAGTGGATGCACGTCTATTCTGAAGAGAGAGATCAAGAGCTACAACAATTGCACAGCAGCATCCAACACGAGATTAAGCAGTATGCAGCTGACACAAGATTAAGTAGTATGCAGAGATGAAGTCACAATTGATTTTGATCCTACTAATCAAACACGGGTTTACAAAAGGATCCACTTACAGACTCAGATCTTGGAAACAACACCAACAAATACTCGGTTGGCAATCATGCAAGTGACCAGCCAGGAAGATTACGAAAAGTATTGTTACCACATTCAGATGAAGCACTCTAAAACATACTTCCATAAAGAAAAAGACTTGTAAAAGCTCAGTCTCACTTAATATAAAAGACATGTGGCAGAATCCAAATCAAACAAGCCACCCAGCAAATTGGTGGTACAGAGTTTAAAATTAAAGAGACTGAAACAATGACATAATTTAGCTTTACATATGCAAAGACAGACATCTAAAACCATTTTAATTGCTGATTCATGTCCAAAAACACAAATAACCAAGCAACTCTGGTGTCACTGAACTCCTAAAGGGTTTCTCAAAGTTCAAGAGGGCAAAACTACTATCAAGGCTAAACCAAAAACTGCTACGAACCGTGTTAGTCTTGCACTGCCAGCTGGGGAAGGACTAAAAATCAAAATTAGTCAAAACCACAAAACTGTCACTCATCCTCACTGAAGGCCGTATTTTGTGTGTTTACAATTATGCCTTCAGTTCACCATTGTTGGTAAGATTCCACTCCCAGAAAACACTGATTGCCTTTCATTACATAGACTATTGCAACTCTCACAGGCCCATGAAATCCCACTTTATAAACCTCCAGTGGGAGTCTCCCGATTCCATACTTCTGAACAGAACTCAGAGAAAAAATAAAGCTCAGACTAAATAAAAGATGCTAGATATACTTGAAATTAAGTCACTGACTGAAGTCCTATCTCTCTGGAAGCATAAAATATGGAACAATATAACATTTTTCTCCCCTGTTCACAGATACTTTTTACATACAGTTAATTTTACATGCCAAATCAACAAAAGCCTCACCTACCAGATTTTGGAATATATGTATTTACACTGCTAAAACTAACAACTGCACTTACTACTGCTGTATTTCTGTCATAACTTATTAAAAAGAACCTAAATGAATGGGTTTCAGAATAAATGAATAGAATAAAAATCTAAAATACAGGTAATGAAGTAAACAAAAATATAAAAAGATATTAACAGATTATTAAATCATACCATATTGACTTTTTAAATATTGAAATCAAGGAGCTGCTGAGGAATAAAAGGAATCTGCTTGAAGCTAAGAAAGCAAAGATAACAGATCACAACTGTCTTCCAACTAGCCTACACACAGGGTCAATGAGAGTAAAATTAAACCTCTGAAAATGTCAGCATTAGGGAAACCAACTTGTGTGACTGAAATTTCGATGAAGGCAGAAGCTCTGCTTCTTTAGCCCAGTAAGGTATACAGGATTTCCAACTGCCAGTAGTAAGAACTCAGTAGCTTGCAGCATCCCCCTTGCTCAAAGGATTAAACTACTGATAAGGAGAAAGCTGTTCTTTTTCTTCTCTACAATAGACATGCTATAGGACAAAACAGAGGAAAAGAAATTCAATTGGGCTTCAGTCCTTTCTCCTATTAGCCTACCTCTCATTTTCTTAATGCTATAAGAAATAAGAAGTGTGTTTGCAGGAGCAATATGACTGATTCTCAAACAGACATTTTAAAGGATATATTTGAAATACTGAAGTGAGAGGACAAAAAGAGCTACATAAGAACAAAATGCTCTTGAGGCAGCAGCTGAATACTTAGAAGCATGATAAAAAAATTCTCCTTGAAAACCTGGGGCTGGGCAGGGGGAAGAGGCCACGTTTGGACACAGTTTTTAAAACAAGTACCCAAATTACCCCCAAACCTTAAAATAACTTTTCTGAAAAAGATGACATGGGGGAAAAAGCTCATGAGTGAAATTATAATCATATCTTTTATTATTAAAAAAGTACTAATTACATGTCCCTATATTAAGTTTTTATTCCTGACTGCAGCTCCACCCTTTCACAGTACTGTCAGATCCATCCCCTACACCTGCTAATCAGCATTTTTAGTCAAGAAACTTTTTGGAGCCCTACAATACCCAGGGCTGACATGCCATATTGCTTCTAACTTCATTAGCTAAGAGGTTCTACAAACCACAACTGAAAGCCAAGTATGTCTATGCCAAGTAGCTATGTTAAAAACTAAGTATGTTATTAGCATCAGTAATAACTTCTTAATACACTATTGAGCAACTAAGTGCATATCCTTTAATCAACTACTCATAAATAAAATACTGTTAAAATGGGGGGGAAAAAAATCTTCTGTCTCTAGTTATCTATCAATAAAGAGGAGACACAGTATTTGTGTAAAACATTCCATAATGAAACATTTGGGTTTAGCTTTTTTCAATAGAACACATACAATTTTTTAACTAAGACAAAATAAATCTGAAGTTCCCACACTGCTTCTGGATTAAGAACTGGGATGGCATCTGATGGCCTTAGGCATAAAAAGCCTTGAAAGTGAAACACATCTTGCAGATCTCTTTCTGATTACAAGTGCCACAAACTTCTACCTTAGAACTTTCATCTGTCCCTCCCACCATTCCAGCTGGAGGGGAACAGAGGCCAGCCCAGCAATACCTTCCACATAAATAGCCACCAAACTCTTCGTCAGAGAACACACAGATGCATTTTATCCAGTCATTAGTTGCAGGGACAACAGGCAAAAACTGAGAGGGAAAAGCTGCTTTTACAAAACCGGTTTATGCTTTAGAGGAAATTAATGCTTAATCCCCATCATTAACAAGCAAAAAAAGACCCCTCAATCAAAATTCCATCATGAAAAGACTGCTTTTTAAAGAGAACACCAATCTTGGTTTATCCATGCAGATCTGGAACCTAATGAAATCTGACACCTTTAGTTGGAAAACAAATTTGCATTGTATTATCAACTAAGGCTCTGTGCTCAGAGGGGCTTCATTCAGCACGCAGTAATGGGTTCATTAAAGCACCATCACTAACATTTTTAAAAGCAGTTTTGCAGGAAAAAAATTTAAAAGCGATTTCCTAAACAATGCTATCCAAAAAAAAAAAACCCTCTGTATTTTTTCCTTGGGTAAAAAAAATTAAAACTCCTCCAGCTAAAACATACGAATGTTGTGGTCAAGGTTATACAAGGAGATCTTCATTAAGTTGAGCAATTCCCATTTTGTATCACTGTGTTACCAGACACGAATGAGTGAATTCTTCATTAAACAAACTGAAGCTGCACCACAAATAATACAAATATTTTTTAATATAGCAGGACAACATCAACATCAAGACTTCAAGCAAGATAAAATGGGGGAAGAGCAAACAAACTCAGCTAAGGTTATTCCCTTCTCTTCCTTACTTCTTCACCAGCATCTCCTCCTCCCTCCCACTCGGAGCTAGTTTAAGGCATTCCCTGTTTCTCCACTTTTCCAGGCTCCCAGTGAAGAAATCAACCGACAAGTATTTTGTGCCTCACCCCCTCTCTCACGAGCTGAGCTTTCAGAGCATCCCCACCGGCACTGCCACCAAATTACCTAATTGTTATCATTAGTGCGGTCTCAGCACCGGCTCAGAAAAAAAAGGAACCACCACCAAAAAACAACGAAAAAACCAAAAGCCAAAAAAAAAAAAAAAACAACAAAAAACAACAAAACCACAAACCACAAAAACCGCCAAACAACCAAAACTGAAGTACAACTTATAGCGCCGAACAAGAGAAAATTATTTTTCGAGTCCCGGACACGAGTGACGCGCAGCTCCCGGGCTCGCCGGGCACCGCGTCGTCCGCCGCAGGCCGCCTCCGCAGGGGCTGGGCAGCGTGGGGAGCCGCCGCCTCGGAGCGGCACTGCGCGGGTCGTCGCCGCCGGCACTCACCGCCGCCTCCGCCCGTCCGTCCCTCCGCCCGTCCTCCCGCCGGGGCACCGGCCTCGCTGCTCCCGCTCGGGGCTGCCCTTCCTGAAGGGAGAAAGGCACAAATGCGGAAAATAGCACCCGGCTCGGCTGGCTGCGAGGGAAAGCGCGTCCTACCCGCCCCCGGCCCGAGGCTGCCGGCAGGTCCGTGGGCTCTGGCAGTCACGGGGCGGACGCCCCCCGCCCGGCGGATGAGCGGGGCTCCGGGTGCTCCAGAGGCGAGGGGGAGCTCTGCGAGCCACTTTCGTCCGGGCCCCTCAGCCCTCGCCAACTCCAGGGCGGCGGCGCCGGCGGCTATGGGGCTGGGGGCCGCTGCCCCCACGCACACCCCCCGGGCCAACAGCGCAGCGGCTCTCCGCGCTCGGCTCCACGGCAGGAAGGAGGAGGACGACGCGCAGCCAGCCCCGACGCAGCGCTCCCGTTCGCAACTCACCCAACAAAGTTGCCGCGGCGGCGGCTGCCGACA
>JANHGL010021791.1:0-16472 GCA_024611195.1 Ceyx melanurus | reverse complement strand
AGCACAAGAGGTTGAGGGGAAACCCAAGGAAGAACTTGTTCCCAGTGAGGGTGGCAGAGCCTGGCAGGGGCTGCCCATGGGGGTTGTGGAGTCTCCTGCTCTGGAGACATTCCAGCCCCACCTGGATCAGTTCCTGGGTGACTTGGTGTAGGTGATCCTGCTCTGGCAGAGGGGTTGGACTAGATGATCTTCTAGCTCCCTTCCAACCCATAATATCTGTGAATCTGTGAATCTTCATGTAGCATCTGCTTTTTGGTGACAAGGAGCATGTGCTCTCTGATGAAAATTACTTCTATGATCTTTTCTGCTCAAATGAATGATAATAATTAACTTGTCTGGCATCTGCAGCTGAATGGTCCCAGAAAAATGACAAGGACATGTTTCATAAGAGCTACTCTACAAAAAAGGTACATGTTATTAAAAAGAGCCCTTCTGGCTGCAAAGCTGTTGGCAGTCATAAAAAAGTATAAATAGTTTTGCTTTACTTCATCATAATGAAAGGTTCAAAAAAGAGATGAAATCCCCTGGTACAGAGTAGTACACTAGCAGTTAAACAAAGATAGTTGCTCTAGAGAGCTCCTGTCCCCTTTGTCAGTGTGGAAAGGGTTAACAAACAGCAAAGAAACCCAAGTTGCAGAAGCCAAGATCACAGAGACAGGAGTGAATGAATATTATTAATAAACATGTCCACCAATGCATTTTGGCTGGATGAAGATAGGCAGGAGAAAAGGTTGGTTGAAACAAGATGCATCCCTGAAAAGCAGTGGGCCACCCCATCAGCAGCTGCTCAGCCACATCAGAAAGGATCTGTCTGTCTCAGTTGCCTCTTATGTATGTTGTTGATGGGACAGAAGAGCTTTGCTCTGGGGACTGGACAACCACTCCAGAAGTGCCAAGCCATGATCCAGTAACTGTTCTCATCACAGCAGCACTGGCAGATGACAGTCCATGCTGGGAAGAGCTGTGACAGGTATTGTGTAGGAATACGTGAAGGGTTCCCCTTCTGAAAGTGTATGACAATAGACAGTGATTAAGGAACAAGGGAAGGGAAGAATTTACAGCCCTGACTGCTACATGGCATGAAATACACATTGCCTGGGACAATGTTACTGGAGAGCATAGGGAAGTAAAGGGACTACTCTCCCATGTCTTTCCACCCCTTTGCTCCCAGGGATGTGGGTCGTTCATCCATGCAGTGCCCCACCACCTGAACTAGCAAGTGAATCAGCAGGAAACAAAAGTCCTTTTAATGCATATGCTATGAATTCAAGTTATTTGAGTTCCCTTGGTCTTTTTCTATTCTCATTTTTCCTTCCCTACTGAGATGTTGAACACCAGCTGTTACATGTTCGAGCAAGCCCCTTGATACTTATTCTCATTCTGCCTCTCTGACATAGATGAGCCCCTTGCACATCTCCATCATGACGCCTGTGAGAACAGTTCACACCTAATAAGCTGCTGTTTTGCAGGTACTGTACAGTTGCATGTACATCATGTGGCAGCAAATACAGTTGCATTTTTGTCTTACGCTTTTTTTATATGTTTCTCTTGGGTCTTGTTACATATTTCAGCTGGAATCTCCTTGGAGTAAGGGCCATGTAAAATATAGGACAGATGTCATAAACCCAGAGAGAGAGACCTGTGAAGACGCTGAATAATTTTTAATGCTCATTCATCCAGGCTCAATTCATTGTGTTTATGAATTACATTTATGTTGTAGTTCAGTGTGTTTTCTTGATCATATTTACAGGATAATGAAGGCAGATGCTAAAATATTAATGAAGTATATCTATACTTAATGTTTCATAAGATCTATATTTAGGAGCTGCTGCAACTAACTAAAGGAGTTGTTTAAGTTAATGAGAGAATCACACAAACACTGAGGTTAGAAGTGGCCTCTGGAAATCCACAACCCTTTCTCAAACAGGGTCAGCTGGAGCAGGTTGCTCAGGACCATGTCCAGCTGGGTTTTGAATATCTTCACAGCTGGAGGATACACAACATCTCTGGGTAGCCTATTCTAGTGTTTGACCTCTATTTAATATTAACTTTTAAAAGCAAGAAGGAATGCCCACAGAACTGCAGGCCAGTCAGCCTCACCTCCATCTCCAAGAAGGGATGCTCCATCCCTCCAAGAGAAGCTCCTTTGCTTCAAAGCAACTATTTGTGGAAACCATTTCCAGACACATCAAGGCTATGAAGATGATTGGGAGTAGTCTGCATGGATTTATGATTTCCCTCTTAAGTGGGATGGGCTAGATGAGAAGCACCACAGAAGGGTTAAGAAATCATCTTTTCTGTATTTCATATAATTTGGAAGTCAACAAATCAAATGTCAGTTCAACAGTATCTCATTAAAGAATGGTTTGGAATGGAAAAGCAAAGCTAGGCAGTCTAATAAGCTTTAAAACATTTATATGACCATCAAGTGAGTGAAGTGGTAACACCTTGTTCTTTCATAGGAAATGAGAACAAGCAGAAAGTAGGTCTACCTATCATTAAAAAGCAACTTCTTTATTTTTACCTGTCCCAGAAGAAGAAAACAAGGGAACAGGGCCTGTAAAGAGGTGTGAGCAAGGTGAAATGTAGGTTCTCATAGGTTCTCATGGCTAAAATGTCATGCTTTTCTCCTGCTATGTGGCTCTGCAGAAAGGGGTCTTAGAAACCCATGAAACTCCACAACTTTGATTTGTAGTCAAACATACAACATTTCACTGTCAGAAAGTGAGATGAATTCTTTACTCTTAAATATTGCCTGGTAGGAAAAGAGTCTCAGGGGAGGTGGCAGGTCCTGGGTACTTTATTTCTTTGTCAATGATGAATTAATCACTGCTCAGGGTGAACTAACATATTTGCAATTCTCTGTCTTCAGCTGGAGAATTTCTCACTGCTGGTGCATTTTTTAATGGCAAAGCTGGAAGAGGCCAGGGTATGGAGAGAGGCCTTCCTGGGTTAGATGAGAAGATGGCAAGCAGTAACAGAGACCTTAACTAGACTTTTAACTTGGACATTACTCCATTAGTATTCTCCTAGAGCCTAACCCAGGTCTGCAGTTCAAGATTTTCAGATCCTAAATGACAGAAGCTTCCAGTTGTACTCATCCTCAGCCCACCCACCTTGTCATGCGACTACATTTTGAACTGGTTTAGATAATACATTACCTAAGTATTGCACAGCCAGATGAGCTGTGTTCCTGGTGATTATGTCATGAAACCATTAGTCTCACGAAACCAGAGGAGCCCCGTTCAGTTCCTAAACTGCTCCTAAGTTGTGGGAGTTGGAGTCCCGGTAGAGCTCAGGAAAGGATGGGACACTTACTTTCTTAAGTTCTCTCTCCACAGTGTTCTTGCTTGTTGGTTGTGAGGCACCAGTTCCAGCCAAGTGCTGCCAATAAATAAGTCTTGCTCCTTTCTAAACAGGTCTTAAACTGCAGCTGCCAGTCTCCATTTCCAAGTAATCTCCTGCACATCACATCTCCAGGGCTGTACCTGTGCTTGCTTTGTCCCTGTTTGCTCAGTGTACCTGTGCACACACTATGCAAAAAATGATAACAGAGCTGTCTCAAAACATCTTAGCCATGTAGCTAAGCCAAAAAAGAGATGAAGAAAAAGCAGGTGAGGTGGTGTGGCCTGCCATGGCTGTGGTGCTCCTGCTCTAGGGAGACAAGTGCAGGGGAAGTGGAGCTTCTGTGTTGGGCTTTGGTGCTCCCAACACAGGAAAGATCTATCATCTACAGCAGGTTCAGCAGTGGCCAGCCACACTGGTTCAGGGCTGGAGCCCACAACCTAAAAGAAACTTAGTTTATTCAGCCCAGAGAAGATAGAGCTTTAGGGCAACCAGACAGCAGCTTCCAATACCTATGGAGAGGTTACTGAGAAGATGGATCCTGGCTCTTCAAAGCAGTTCATGGTGGGAGGATGAGAGACAACTGCCAGCAGTGGAACAAGGGAAGTTCAAGCTGCATAGAAGGAAAAGATTTGTGCCTATGAGGTCAATCAAGCAGTGGAACAAGCTGCCCAGTGAGCTGGTGCAGTTTCCATCCTTGGAAGTCTTCAAGACAAGACTGGATAAAGCCCTGAGCAGTCTGATCTCATCTCAGAGGTGACTCTGCTTTCAGATGAACACTGGACTAGTGACCTTTTGTAGTCCTTTCCAACCTGAATGATCTAAAAATCCTGTTATCCTAAGACCAAAGGAGACAGCCAAGGAAAACTCTTTCTCTCCTCATCCATAACCACTGTCTCTTCATACACCCCATCTTGTCTACTGTAGCATTCAGCCTATTTTGCCAGATCTTAAAAAGTGGCAGCTCTTGGTAGCTCTAATATATTACTCGGGGTGGTGTGAGGAGGTGCCATTGAGACCTATCCCTCTTACTGGCTGCAGTGGGGGCTGCAAAAGCTGGTAACTGCTGTGGGGAGGGAAGGGAAGGTTTCCAAATTGCTCATGGTAACTCCAAGGTAACATTTGAATTTCAGTGTGTGCCTCCTAGAGATTTCCTTTTGTCAGGATCTATAGTAGACCAGGTCACAGAAAGAGGAAAAAATACTGGTTTTCTTTGGTTGTTTTTTGGTGTTTGTGGTTTTTTTGTTTTGTTTTGTTTTGTTTTGTTGTTAGTTTGTTGGGTTTTTTTTAATGAGAGATGAGAATTCAAAGTAAAAATTTTTTTTTTTTCTTTTTCCCTACAACTTCTGGAAGTGTGGAGCTACTTTCATTAGTATTCTGTAGCTAAATGCTTGCTGCCACTTCTCAGCAACAGCTTTCCTGAAAAGTATTAATATTTCAATATTAATATTTCAGCATTTATAATTTCCCCTCGCCAGCTCTAATCACGGGAATACAAAATCCTCCCTTACTTTCAGCCCCAAAATGCTGTGTACCATTGCCACACAGTGTTTCACAAGCATCACCACCTTCACCAGGGCAGGGGGCTGATCCTTTCTCTTCCCAATGTAACACAGCTCAGAAGCAAAATGAGCAAATATTTGTTACACATTTAGAGGGTTGTGTGTGGAAATTGCCAGAGGTATAACTTATGAAAGAAACTTATTAAACTGTTGCTAAAATGGCTTTTCTTTGCTCTTAAACATGGTGGTTTTTCTCTCTCCCCCACACTTGGCAACTATGACTCCTTTTTTAACAGATGTTGAAGGAGGAAAAGGAGAAGTGAGGGAACACAGTCCCCCTCACCCCCAGTTTATTCAAATCGATCCTGGTGTTGGTTGTGTGGAGAAGGGCTGGCATTTGGTTAAACACAGACAGGGCTGAGCAAACAGGTTACAAACTCCCTTGGACTTTCTCACTTGCAGCACTGACAGACTGCCACCAGCCCTGCTCAGTCGACCAGCTTTGCTTGGCAGGCTGCTTCATCCAGATACCTGCTTGTGTTTTGTGTCTTCTGCAAGAGGAGGACCAGGAGGAGGATGACAGGCTTGCAGGTAAGGGGTTGGGTTCCCATGAGCCCAGCAGTGCAGACTGTGGATACCCCTTCTTAGCTGACACCAATTTTATTGGTGGCTGTTTCATTTTAATATGCCCCTCTTTTAGGTTTCAAGGTAAGTAAAGTGCTCTCTCTGGGGATAAAACATTTCTCTGTGTTTTCTCTATAAATAGGATTTCTCTTCCTCTTCTCCTGCTTTGGAAATCATTCTTGGTCAGGCTGTCCCACCACAGGATCTCTTCATTGTGGGATTTGTCCTTCCCCCACCCTCTGTGCACACCCCTCCTCCTGGCCTGGGTGCCAGGGGGGTGTTTACCCCTCAGCCTATGAAAGCTGGCTGGCAACATCTGCCCAGATGTAGCAACCCTGGCTGCCACCTTCACCAGCCAGAGAGAGGAAGAGGAGGTCCAGAGCAGGGCAGTTTCTAAGTACCCCTCACAGGACACACTGGCACAGAGGGAATCCACCTATTCCCTCCTCTCCAAGCCCCAGTGGGGTATCTGGCAGGAGCTTTCCCTGCCACCATTAGCCAAAGCACAGGGGAGTTTGGGGAGAAGGGCAGGACCTGGTGGGTTTATAGTTTATGCACGAGAACATGAGACTTGCAACCCTGAATTTCATCATCCTCTTGCATCAGAAGCAACAAGGGCTCACACCAGGACAGTGGCTGATCTCAAGAGCTTGTGCAGGACCATGTTTCTCCCCAGGCTTTGGGGCTGTTATTAAGACTTTTCCTAGCTCTGGGTATACCTGAGATTTATATGTGCTCCTTCACCACCCTCTGTGATGTTCATTTTTTTAAATAGTGGTGTTACAGAACTTATTCATCTCTGAAGGGTCCTGTTTCCCTATACAGTAAAATTTTGCCATGCCCTGTCCTTTATAACCCCCAGCTCTCACCATACTCTTTCAACATCATGGCAGCCTTGTTTCTGTACCACCCCGGTTGAGTGGCCAACTGTTTTCTGTCATGGCTATGAAAGCATCTTCCATGTCCATCTTTAAATCATTCCTAGCACCTTGTTGGTCAGTGTGACTGTGGCAGCAGGTTGAGTGCAGGTCTGCCCAGAGCTGGCCATAGGAACAGTCTCTCTGCCAGCACCTCCTCGGCAAGATATCTTACACATCTGCACTCCATCACCACCTCGCCCTACCCCACAATCTTTGGACATCTTTCATCCAAAGTCATGGCTTCACCCTGTCTCTCCACTCCTCCCAGTACCTGTCACTGTTTTCTGTCCTCCACCAAGTGCCCTGACCTACCCAGGAGCTGGGCAGGCCGTTTCAGGAAGGGTCTGGCCCTGAACCATCCCCAGCACTTTTGGAACAGAGGGTTGGTTAGAAGTTGGAGAGATGGCAACTCCTGCTGGGGACATAGGCCCTGTGGCACTGTGGCAGCACTAGGGCAGAGCTCTGTTTTGGGTGCTTTGTTTTTATCCTGCAAGGAATCTGTGACCCA
Source organism: Ceyx melanurus (assembly GCA_024611195.1). Classification (NCBI taxonomy): domain Eukaryota; kingdom Metazoa; phylum Chordata; class Aves; order Coraciiformes; family Alcedinidae; genus Ceyx; species Ceyx melanurus. The sequence goes on along the minus strand of JANHGL010021791.1, from coordinate 9,573 downwards.
TGCTGCTTGTTGCCCCAAAATGCTCATGTCCCTGTTTCTGCAGATTTGTGTTAGACACTCTGGTGTTGACTGGGCTGAGCTGTGTCTTTTGTCCAGAGATGAATGTTGTTTCCCTGTGTCCTGCAGCAGGAGCTGATAGAGAAATGTATTATGCAGTGTTTGAAGAAGGGTCTTAATTATTTTGCAGTCTATGTGTTCAGACTTCAGATGTGTTTTCCCCATGCCTGCTGTCTAATCCAGTGAACAAAAGGTTATGGTTTATAGGTCAGAGCACAACACCCATTGCGAGGACTCTGCTTTGCATCCCAGTTATTCCAATCAATGAGCTTTGCTGAATTTTTTATGCTGTGCTGGGCTTTTTTCTCTCCCATTTTATTGAAAAACAGCAAAACAGAAACTAAAGTGGAGTCGGATGAATTCCTAAGATCCTATTTGCATAAAAAGCAACAAGATCTCAAACAAAACAACAGCTACAGTAATTAAAAGTGGGAGTGAAAACCAAGAACCACAGAGAACTTTTTGATGTTCCATGGCAAAGAAGGGTTGGTTTCCATCTGTCTAGATTTTTTTTTTAGCCAGGAAGGCTGCTCTGGTGTGTGTTCCAGGCAGGTGGAGAGGACTCCTTTCTCCTAGCTTGGAGCCACCCTGCAAAATGAGAGGTGGGAGGTGGACTCAGGGGGTTGGCCATGGTATGTGTGGCCCTTGTGCTGTTGCTTCTGACTCACCTTCCTCAGCAGGGCCCCAACATGGTGCTCCAGAGGCAGGCAGTAAAGTGGTGTTTTGAAGCTAGTTTTGGCAGTCCAAATAGTGTTTGTTTGACACTGAGCCCTAAGGGCATGGAAAGAAGAACGTCTGAGGTCTGCCACAAGGAAAGACAAAATGAGAAAAGCCACACAACATCCAGGTGAAGCCTTGGAGCCACACTCAAGGTGATAAATCCAGTAGGATGATGTTCCCCCGCCATGGCTGCAGTCCTGACAATGTCTTTTTTTTCAGCCCTCAATGCAGTTACCTAAGGATTAATTTTATTTCTTTTTTTTTTTTCTCAGTGAGGAAGAATTTATTTTACCAAACAATGATACAGCAGCTTCTGCCCCAGCTCTTAGTGCCCTAATTGTGGGGTGATGCCATCCTTTCCCAAGCACTGTCTCTTTGCTAACATAGCTCCCCTGCCTCAGACTGTCCAGACTCCTGCAGCAGCTCTGCAGCCGGGGAAGGCAGCAGCTCTCCATCCAGCCCAGTGGGAAGCTGCTGTGCTCAGGAGCCAGCTGCCCATCTGTGGCTGGTGAGGTGCTGTGCAGCACCAGTGTGGGCACAGAGCAAATGCCAGCACAAGATGCTTGCTGATGAGTTGTTTTTATTTCCTTCCCCTGTCCCAGCAAGCAGAAACAAAGGGATATGGATGGGCAGGCCAGCTGGGCAGGTCACTGGCTTGTTGACCTGAAGGACACAAGAGGGGTTTCTCGCATCAAACCCCCTGTGCTTCCTTCCCCCTGGTGCCAGCACCATGGCAGGTGTCTGCTGGGGAGCGCATGCAGTTCCAGCTACATAAACCCACCAAAGAACCAGAAACCATGCCCTCCCAGCTCTCCACCAGCTTAGCTGAGCTCAGGTGATGCTCAGCAGAGCAGCCTGCACGTTACATTAACCCCTTCTTTGCTGTGCTAATGGTGGTGACTGCCAGGCCTCACTTCACATGCCTCCAGAAAATCAGCATGTGTCCCTCCTTCTCCCCTTCCCCCTTTCCTTCCCTGTTTACCAAGGCAGCCCTGCAGACAGATGCTCCAGCCACCTCTACAGTGCTGGTAGAGGAGGATGCAGCGCAGAGGTCTGGGTTAATTCTGGAACTACTGCAGTCCCATCAGATATTGCTGCATTTCTATTTAAAAGAGAAAAAAAAAAAAAGGAAGCAATGCTCCAGTACAATACATTTGCCAAGACTGCTTAGGTGACCTGCTGCTTTGCATATCAGTATGCTCCTTGCAGAACCCAGTGGAGAGCAGAGTCTTAGCAATGGAGATTGGTTTGGAAGAAGGAGAGAAACATCTTCCCTGGACTGACAGAAACCAAGATGTTTTCAGGTTCAGGCTAAGAAGGGCTTCCAGCCAGCCTGGCTCTCCCAGGGATGGGCTGTTTTTTCCAGGTCACTGAGAGGAAAACACAGTTTGTCAGGAGGCTTCAGGTTTTCTCTCCAGGCATCTGGAAATTCTTTTTTTTTTTGGGGGGTGGGGGGGGGGGGGGGTGGATGGAGTGGGCTGCAATTTGCACAAGGCTGAGAACCCCTATGGGAAATAATCCAGGCACTATAAGAATTATAATAACCCACATCTAGGGGATGTTTGTGTCAGATCCCTACCTCCTGGGGTGTGCCACCAGCGCCCCGAGGCGTTGCTGGGATGCAGAGGCATTGCAGGGATGCAGCCACTGGCGCAGCAAGCGTGTGTGTGCCAGCCGAGTGTGGGGACTCCTGGGCTTTGCCACCCGGGCACGGCTGCGTGAAGTGGCCCAGCTACTCTTGCAGTTGATAGAAGGGAACATTTATATTTAACTCTCTCCCCAGGCCATTGATCGCAGCCAAAACACCTCTTGTGTTCATGCAGAGTTCAACAGAGCTGCTTCATGCCTTTCTCTGGGAGCTGAAGGGTCTGTCTTCACATTCTGTCACTGCAAAGCTAAGGGCTCTGTTCTTTCTGCTTCCTTCGTGTGTCTTGGGCTCAGCGTGGGGCTGCAGAGCTGGGAGCTGCATTCTCTGGGGTGCTGGGGCTTTTAGCCACACTTAGACCATGGCAGCTGTAGGCAGGGCAGGCACGGGAGGGCATGCACATCTGTTCCATCCATGGGTCTCTTAGGGTTACAGAACCTTTGAAAACCAGATTGTCACCTGGTAATAGATTAATTCTTGCTTACTATCGTGGTGGACAGTTCACACCCCACTGGGCAATGCTTATTTAGGGCAAATTAATGACTTAAAGTTCCTGCTGAGTTTCTCTTCCTCCCTCATCCCAGCTACATCCTGACCTTTTCCTTGATGGTCACAGGGACATAACACAAGAACCTGACAACCAAATGGCTTCCAGTTTCAATCCCTGAGCATCTGAGGAGCTCAGTGCATGAATCTGCAAGGCATTTTGGAGATTGTGGAACATCCATGATTTAAGTGAAGTTAGATTTAACTTGGATGGTGCTAGCATGACTCCATAATGTTGGTGTGCAGTGCTTCCTATACAGCATCCTGTTGCTCTTGAGTCTGACTGTATATGTGATATTTGGATTATTTGTGAAGTGCAGAAGGTGGTCAAATATAGACATGCAGGTTTAACAGAAGAGCAGTTCCTATCTGTGTGTTTCCCACTCCACCATGCAGTTAATTAATGGTGTCAACCCAGGAGCTGTGAAAACAGAATGTGCCAATATGCAAGTAGAGTACTTGAGAAAGTCTTAATGCATACAAAGCACCTAGAAAAAAAAAAAGACACGAGGAAGCAATGGATGGGTTGTTTAGAGCAGTTTTGCTTGTGTTTTCAAAATGCTGATGAGCTGTGTGGTTTATTTTACAGTACATGTCAGGATTTGGAAATGAACATGTTTCTGAGGACCCACGCTGTCCAGGAGCTTTACCAGAGGCACAGGTACTGAGGTTTTTTTATAGTGCTTTATTAAAATGATATAGAAGAGTGAATATCTGTTCCCTGGGCTTCACTTTTCTTTTAATGTGCTTCCTTTCTCTCTGCCACCATAAAAGTCTCCAGGAAGCTTCTTTATGCAGGACTGGAATAAAAAGATGCTGGCAAAAATCAGAGTTAAAGACTAGCATTCATACTTTCTATTTCCAAGTTTCACCTTGGCCATTAAGACTCACCTAAATTACCTCTGCCCAACAGCAGGGTTTTTTCCCCCGAGAAGTCTGTAATATAAGTGTTGGCCACACCAAGATGGCAAATGTTGGCTCTGGAATAAACCCTCCTGCTCCTGGCTGATGTACTCTCACCTGGACAGAGTTTGGACTCAGTGTCAGAAGAGTTAATAGAAAAATTTGAAAATGAGTTAGACAAAAAAAAAAAAAAAGTCTCCAGTCCCAGGGGTGGATCCTTTCTCCTCTGCAGTATTTATAAGACTGCCATCTGCAGTTGTGCTGGCTAAGATAAAAATGACAAAGGCTATTGATCCCCCTGTTTCACTGCATACCCACACTGACAAGATGGAGCTGGAGGGCTAGAAGCTACGTGTGTTATGGGAGCTTTACCTCTCCCTTCTGCCCACCTGTCAGGGCAGTGTCTGATACTGTGTGATCTTGCCTGATACTGGCTGATGTTCTTTCTCAGCCACAGCAGGGTGGCAGGATGCTAAACTAGACCATGCAGGAGGGAGATGGGATAGCAAATGGTGTATGACTGTCCCACCAGGGTATTTCCTGCAGTTCTTGGATGTCTTTGCTTCTTGCTGATCTCAAACTAGTAGATGCTGGCCTACTTAGATCAAAACATTTAGTTTCTGTTCTCTGAAAAGGAGGCATCTGTCTTCACAAGGGCTGCTAAACCTCTGCTAGTCATACCTACAGCTCTGCAAAGCGGGGAGGTGCCCACTTTGTACTCCAAAGGAGGACTGGCACTGTGCAGAAGTCCCATGGAGAATCAAAGGCTCCCACACAGGTCATTCCTGCTCTTGGGCAGCAGACATCAGTGGCAGGAGGAAGCAGTGTAACACCAAAATACCTGCTCTGGGAACCCCTCTCCTGGGCAGAGGGCAGGAGGAGGAGGGAGCAGCTTCTGTGTCAGGGGGAAGAAGCAGAGAGGTGGCTGCTGTACGCCTTTATCAGTCTTCTGGAAAGCCAGCTAGACAGGATGCTCTGGGGAAATCCCTTGAACATTTGGTCTCAAAAAGATTTGTGCATGAGAGTGGTCTGCTTTTCAGTCTGTAAGATTTCCCCTGATGCTCCTGTTGTTTCTCCTGAGCACTGCCCCTTGTAGTTTGCTCTAGCATTGGCCACGTTGCCTCGATAGCTGTGCTGACTCTTTACGGCACTTGTGTGGCCTCTTGCATGTGGGAATGGGGTTTGGAATCTGGCTGGTACTGGCAGGACATCCAGCCTCATGGGAGCAAGAAGATACGACCAATGGGGTTGATATAACGACTCAGGAGCACAGTCCACCCCATGGCATTGGAGCGCTGGGCACCTGCCACGGTGCTCTGCCAGGAGCTAAATCCCATGCTGCTGCTTCTCACTCCTTATTTTTCCTTCTCCCATCCAGAATAACCCTCAAGTATGTCCATATGGCCTGTATGCTGAGCAGCTCTCAGGCTCTGCCTTCACCTGTCCCCGGCCCACGAACAAGAGAAGGTACTGTGACCCCCATCAGCGGGCGGGTGGTGTGGGGCAAGCATTTGGGAGTGATGGAGCAGCTGCCTCTGGGCTAGGGGCTAGCAGTGCTTTCTGTGAGCCCAGGAGGATGAAGAAACCTCTCTTATGCACTGTCAGAGGAAGGAAATAATGGGAGAAGGAGAAGAAAGGACTTAGTGGGTTGAATGGCTTACAGAAATGATGAGAAAGGGGGTGTTGGCATGGGAAAGAGAATGGTTTTCTGCATGAGGGAGGGGGGATTTTCACAGGGGACCAGATGATTCCACCTGGGTTGCGTGTGTGTGCTGTGCAAAAGAGCCACAGGGTTGCAGCCCTCATGCTGCTGTAAAAATTCACCACTAAAAGCAGCACTGGTAAGCACCTGATGGGCAATGTTGAAACCAAGCCTCTGAGTAGGGCTCTTTCCTTCTAAGGAAGTGTTCCTGCATGCTGGGTGGGACTGGTGAGGTGCTGGCTCAGGCACCCTTATTGGGGATGGCCAGGGACTCAGACCAGTACCAGGCACCCAGCATGCTGCTCACCACCCTGTGTTCCTAGCAGTGCTGAGGACAGCTTGTTCCAGCTGGCAGAAAATGTCCTGGAGCTCTGTTCCTGGTCATTGTGCTCCTGCCATGATCAGATTGCAGAAGATGGTTTTCTCATTTTGCTTCTCCCACGGTGGCTTTTCTGTCTCTTCTGTTGTTCATTCAAATGAAAGGCAAATGCATCCTCTGAGCTGCCTAGCAAAGCTCTGCTCTCCAGCTGGTGCCAGCTCACAGTGTGCATGGGAAAGAGATTAATCATTGTTTGCTGCTCAAAGATGTCCTTGGTGGAAATTTTCCAGCTCTCAAGGGAGAGCTCCTTCCTCCCCTCTCCCACCCACTTAAATTGCAACCACTGCACATATCAAAGGCAGCCTTGCCTAACTCAGGCTTTCCAGATTAACTCTGCTTTCCCACCTTATTAAAAGCCCAGCTTGGGGCTTGGCTTGTACCAGTGGATGGTGTGTGGATGCTGTCTATGGCTGCTGTAGCAGCAGGGGTGACAGGGTCTGCAGCCATCAACAAAGCAGGCAGCAAGGAAGGGGAGTGATGGTCCCAGGCAGTGATGGAAGCACAGGGTGGGGGACCTCCTACAGCAGCAGGAAGCATTATCCTAGATAAAACTGGTCTTTGCTGCATGAGCTGACTGGTGGTCCTATGGGCATGGCCAGCTAGGCATAGGATGCTACTTTCAGCAATCCATCCAAATTCAGATAATGGCTGTGACCTTCTGTCTCCTCAGAGCTCCTCTGTACTTTCAGTTAGTTGCTGTTCTCGTCCCTGGCTTGCCTGAGCTGCTTTGTATCTGTGTTTAAATAGAAATGTTTAATTTTTTCCCATCTCAGAAACTGATATATTTCAGCCACAGATGGAGCTGAATCTTCAATTTTTTATATTCTTTTACATATGTTTGTCATATGTCATTATATGTAAACACACATGTAGACATTTATACATTTAACAGCATATATTTCTAGTTAGAGCCTATAATAAAAAGCTATCTCTCTGAAAGTCTTTGGATGTGAGCTGGTGTTTGATATTTAATACACCTATTGGTCCACTTGCCACCAATGTAAATATTACCCATGGCTTTAGGAGCTAAGTCAGCTGGCAGCCACCCATAGGGTTTAACCTCTTCCTTGGGCTAATCAGGTCTTTCTCCTCTTTGCAGCTGGCTGTATCGGATCCTGCCTTCAGTCTGTCACAAACCTTTCAAACCTCTGGAGGAGGGCCACTTGACACACAACTGGGATGAAGTTGAGCCTGACCCCAACCAGGTAACCATGCTGGAAAGAGCCCTGGTCCTGCCAGGAGGACAGTCAAATACTAAGCTAACCAGGGGTGCAATTGTGCTGTGCTGCAAGGGTCTGACCAGGGAGGACCAAGAGGTCTGGCCAACTCAGGGGCTGGGTCCTGACTGCCACCTTTTGTTCCTCACATATGGGTCAGCCAAGGAAAGACAGCCTTCAGTACAATGCTGGTTCCTTCCCACCTTGATAGATGTTTGTGCTGCTTCTCAGCACGACCTCAGTGTCTCAGGGTTTGGTCTGTGCTATTTAGCATCTCCCTTGGAGGCTCCTGTTGGCCACCTCTCAGACTGCTCTCTCTTCAGTGTCCCCCATCAAACACTTGTCATGCCCCTTCCCGACAGGCAGAGCAGCAGCATGTCTCTGCCATCCATTCCCTCCTTCCCTTCTCTTTCAGGGAGGCTGCTGGCTGCCAGCTGCTTGGGCTGCAGCTCTCGTGGGAAATCAGGTTTTATTCTGGAGAGTCACACAGAGACATGGCATTTATCTTCCTCTGCTACAGCCTTGCCATCATCTTTAATCATTATTTCTTCCCTACCGGCTCTAGAACATTTGGCTTTGCTAATCTGACTCTCTCCTCCTGCCATTCTCCTCTCAACATCATCTCAAGGTTAGCAGGTTTTACTCCTTTCAGGTTTTGACCTTCATTTGACCATCATCATTAGCTCATTTCCAGCCTACCAGCAGCCTCACCATTTGTCTAAATGCTTTCCCAGTCCTACTGGAATGTTTTCCAGCCACTGACCAAGAAGTGGTGACAGGCTCATGTATACATGCTTTTGGTGCTCCTTCCTAGATGAAGCTCCAATGACTTCTGTTGCCACCACATCCATCCAAAGCCATTTATGAGTTCATCTTTTACATCTGAGAAAACAGCTTCAGAACCCCTGCCCACTCTCTCACCATTTTCAATGTCAGTCATCAAACCCAAAATGATTATTTCCTAGCAGTAAGTAAGTGGGAGACATATTCCTGCTTTCCTTCTCATCCTCTCCAAAAATAGTTCCCAGAGACCAGGTTGAGCTTGTTGGACAAGACCAGCTCTTCCCTGCAGTGCTTTGTGTTTCAACCTGCCCACTTAAGGAGCTTTCCCAGTCATCATCCATCTAAAAGGATGGCCTTATGGATGCACTTTATACAAGCCCATTGAAGTAAATGGAAATATCCTTTAATGTTACCCAAAGACAATGTCAGAATTATAAAAGGCACAGGGGACAAAACAGAATATGGGACAAAGGTGATGAAAAAAATATGGGGTGCACCCATAAAAAATGCTGAAACAGAAGAAAGCTCTCCACCCTGAAACAGATGACCAAGGGAAGCTATGACTGAGAAGTAGGGAAAAAACAAATACAAATAATAAATGTCACATTGAAAAGTAAATAAATGCATTAACTGAGGAACTTCTTGCCAGAGCATGCAGGTGGGTTCAAATCTGGACAGACTAGAGAGCTGGGGAGATAAGACCTATAAAGTAACAGCATGGAGGCACCATATCTGAGGAGACTTGCAGATCATACAGCAAGGAAACACTATAAACTTCCTCATTTTAAGCACATGGTGCTGGCTGCTGCTGTAAGGTTTGGACTTCTAGCTCAGGGGTGCTCATTCTTCTCTTCTTGCATCCATGAAACCCAACCACAGCAGAGATGTGCCAGGTGAATGGCATGAAGAGCTGGGCAGCAGCATTGCAGTTTGCAAATGTTTTAGAGGAGATAGGCCAGACACTACTTTCAGTTGCAATCAATAGGCTGGATGACAAACTGATTCTCTGCTCTCCTTGTCCCACAGGAATGGCAACTGTGAAGGTGTCCACAGGGACCAACGTGAAAATGAAGCCATGTGCAGGAACTGCACTATCCCTATTACTTCATCTGCAGGCTTACTGTCATCTTCCATATCCCTCTGTGAGAATATTTGCTTCCCTTTAAACCATCTTTATAAATGACATTTATTTCTCTTCTTTGGCCTGCTCTCTCCCCTGGTCTTCAGGGTTTTCTCTCATTGTCCCTCTGAGTGTCCTTTCTGTCAGTATTTCCTAATGTTTTTTTGTGAACTCTGTCCAAATTCTCAATTCTGAAGGCTTAAAACAGTCATTAGAGGAACAGTTCACCTTGATGCCACCACTGACATAAAATGAACAGGTTCTGGGGAAGGTCCCACTTCTGGGGGTAGCAGCAGGCTCTTGAGCACCTTCTGATCATGATTTGTGTTAGTGCTGGTTCATGTCTTGAAGGCTGTGGTGGAAGCCAAAGCAAACCCTTTCTTTAAAGAACCACAGAATCGCAGAATCACAGATATTAGGGGCAGGAAGGGACCTAGAAGATCATCTAGTCCAACCCCCCTGCCTGAGCAGGATCACTTAGACCAAGTCGCCCAGGAACAG
>JANHGL010021790.1:0-40053 GCA_024611195.1 Ceyx melanurus | reverse complement strand
CCAGGAGTTTGGTGCAAAACATTGAGGCGGTTCGGACCACACGGACGGTTGGTCTCAGGGCCTTGGGCACTTTCACAGGGTGTTGTGGAAACCCAGAAGGGGAGGGTGAATTTTCTTGGAAAATACACTGATGCTGCTAATCAACCTTTTGTTCCTCCTGTACCAAAGCCACGCTAGGTGCTTTCCTCTGTGGCCAGGCTGAGGCTCCCGGACATCTAAAACCAGCCCCGCACATGCTCTTGGATGCAATGAGTGACTTGCAAAGGCACCATTCCTAACAAACCTCCACCTTAGGGGAGCTGCTGTTCCATTTGTTTTAGTGTGCTGGAGTGAGGCTCCCCCAGGGCTGTCTCCACACTGGCCCGGCGCAGCAGCCTCCACCTGTTGGTGCCAGGGAGACAGAGCAGCTCCACGGGTCAAGTGTTTACAGGCAGACACACCAACCATCAGGAGCTGTTTGTCTGATATCAGCCCTTAACCCAGTTCTGCGAACAGTTGTTACCTGACACAATGCCTCCTAGCAGCACACCCAGCACTGAAATATGCTGAAATTCATCAGAGATGCTCCTCTCCACTTGACTGACCTTCCCAGAGCCAGCCTGCCAGGCTCCAGACACAGAACTGCAATGGGGGAGATGCAGGGGCATGTGTCTGTGCTCAGCAGCGGCCCTGTCATTGGCACTTCTCACTTTTAGATGCTGCAATTCAAAAAAATCTCAGGACAAGCACATTCTGAACTTGCCCCGTGTAGCCCTTCGCAAGGTCTAACTGTCCCTGACTGTTCCCTAATTCAGCTTCACCCACAAAATCACCACGAGCAGTTTAAAAGTCAGAGACAATCTGATTGTAAGCTGTGTGTGAAGAGAGGTCTGTACCCTCAAGGTGGCTGAATCCAGGGAATTTGAATCTTTCTACTGGAATTCTAGGCCAAATAACAGTGTGTGATGCCCAGGTGACCCTCCAGCACACAAAAACAATGGCACGAGGCAGAAACTTCTGCCACAGCTCCCAGATACTATCAGATGTCAGTCTCAGAAAAGCCCTAGGAGAGAAATGGGAAGATGTGGCTGAATTGCTCTTCTCACCCACCACACACATGCTCTCCCACATGCAGCTGCACCTCTAGGAACAGCTCCATCCTAGCCCCTCTCTGCCCGGGCAAGCCCAAGCATTTCAGTGAGCTCGGGTGTGGGGCAGCCACTGGCCCCTCACCAGCAGATGTGCTGAGCATAGCTTGCTCTGAAACACTTCGGATGTTCCAGGTCCAAGCAGCATCTTGGGCTCACAGGCACTCAGAGATGGAAAGTGCTCCCAACCTCACTGCAAGAAGGGCACTCGGGGCACGGCCAGTGACCACAAACCACATACTTGCATTATATATGGATAGCCCAACCTCAGCAGTGCTCCAGGCTGGGGATTTCTCACCCAGGACACTGCACGTGATGTATCATGACCGTGGGCAGCGTGGCCTCGCCGTCAAGAAGCTCTGCACTGTGCCAGGATGGCTTGTTGGGATAAGGGACAGGAGGGTGTTTCTGTGGGAGCATGGAATTTCAAATTCTTTCCAGGGGGTCAATTAAATGGGTTGAATTTACCCTTCCCTGGTATAACTCCAGTGACTATGTCAGAATTGCACCAGGGACAGGTCACACCTGGCTCTTTTCCTTCTTACTTCCCCATTCAGCTGAATTGAATGGAAATGCTGCCAAATGGTTTCAAGCTTTCGTTCACACGCAGGCTTTGCTGGCTCAGTGACTCTGGAACGTCAGAGGGGCCAATGTTTGATTGCACCGTTGCAATTTGTGTCTTGCTCATGCTGTTCCTACAGGCTGTGAAATCCTAGGGCTGCGTTGGGGTTATCCAGTTTTGGAGGGGTTCCTTCTGATAAATTAGAAATGAAAACTCTGGGTAGATAAAAATGCAGGACTCGTAGGTCGGACACAACAGGTTTCCTTCTCAGCCAAAGGTCCAGACGACTCCCTGAGGCCCTCTCATCCATCTTCTGCTTGCTAGGATTTTTGCTAGGATAATTGCAGCACCACCGCCTCCTCGCGTGGACTCTGGCCAGTGCCTTGGTGACCTCTCAGAGGTGGTTGATGGGGTTAAAGGTCCCCGACTCTGAAGCTGCTCCTGCCATGTCCAACCAAGCACCCAGAGAGTTCTGGGAAGACGTGTGGAGGGGAGCATTCTCAGACAGGGACAGCATCATTGCATAAGCCTGGAGGAGAAGAGAGCAGTGCAGAGAACATGTGTGAATACACACACAGGACAGGCTGTAACAAACTGTGTGAAGCAGAGCCCCACCTAACCCTAGGGGGCACGGAGGACAGCTGGCACCCTCTGGACAGGGCTAAGGACCTTGCCAGCAGGCCTCAGTTTGCAACCACATGTTGGGATGACACCCCAACTCCTCTGACTTGCCACAGAGTGTAACTGCAGCTGGGGGGCTTGGTCAGAAGGAGCCACTGTTCCCATACACCTACAGACCAGCAAGTTGAGTGAGGCTGGGGCCACTCACACAGCCCAGCATCAAGAGTGACATCCTGACTGTCACCTAGCAGGCCACTGGTTGCTCATTCAGCCCACGGGTGACTGCACCAGCCTGTGCTGGGGTGTTTGGGGATATGGCCATGAAAGGCTCACTGACAGCACCTGTCTGGTTGCATATCCTTGTTGAGGTCCATTTATTGGCATGGTGAAATGGTTAAAAGTGTCTGCTGAGAACAATGCACCGAGTTCTGTTTTTTCTCTGAGGATCTGCTCCCTGCTTTGTCACCTAGCTGCTCTCCCTCTTCCAAGACTACCTATCTTGCACACCTTTGTGCCCTTCCACAGCCCACCCAAGTGATGTGATGACTTCAGGAGATGACAACCTGACCTACTGGAAGTGAAGCACCTGCCCCCCATGACCTGAACCAGAGGAGGAGGATCTGGTGCCCACCCTCCCTGGTCTACACTGGTGGGTGTAACATGCTCTGCTCTGCATGAAAGCGTGGCCATGTAGCCCTCTCCTCACTGCAGCTGTACCCACTCACCCACAAACCCTTGCAGGGCAACAGACCAAGATCAAAACTGATTCAAAAGGCAAAAATACCCAGAAGCACAGGCTGGAGCTAACAGTGTTGTACAGATTTTACAGAGCAAGCTGTTCTTACATAGTTAGTACATTTGGCATATTAGTAACAGGACACATGTAGGAGTCAGGCAAGTGGCTTGTGTTAAAAGTATTTCACCTGGAAAAAAAATATTGAGTCCTATCTCAAGACCTTCCCCAGCTTCAGTACTAGCACCTACTGTGAAGGAGGACAAGAATTTAACACATTTTGGGGGATGATAAATCAAAAATCATGTTCTGCTTGGCACCTGTGTTAAGCTGCATTACTGGACATTTAAACTGGAGTTCATGACAAATTCTGTTGCTTGAAGGTCACAAAGGGACTCCAAGGCAACAGCTGTACTCATCCCCTATGAGCACAATCTCTCCAGTCTGGAGATGTGACTTCACTGAACAATTCTCTCATGAGAATCCTTTTGTGGGGATCCAGATGTGAACTTCATCAAACTGGTCTGAGTATTTCTGTTCAGTGAAAAGCAGAAAGCACAAACTGATCTGCCCCACAGCTCCATGCTTTTCTCAGATCTCCAGTAGGTGCTGAGATGCCACGTTGAGGTTTTTTGGTGGGTCTGAACTGCTCACAGGGCAGATTTCCAATTTATGGTTGGCTTTTAGAAATCAGGGAGATAAATTAGGAAGCCCCCAAGCCTCACTGGACTGCAAGACCTGGAAATACTGTTGTTGATTACACCTTTTCTCATCAAACCCAAGGATGCTCTGTCACTGTTTCTGCAGACCGAACCAAGCCTCCAGGTTCTCAGCATCCACCAGCTGAAGACCCATCCCAAAGGATAAATTAACAACAGCTATAAAAACATTTATACAGACAGGTAAGAACAGACAGATGCCTCTATCTTCCTACACAAGCACCTTCTCACAGCACAGGCTACATGATAAATTGACCTGGCGACCTAAACCTGACGCCTGCCCCGCTTCTCCTTTATTTCAGGACAAGTGCAACACGACATGATTCACATGTGATCCACACATTACAGTTTGAATTCCTGCTCTCTGGAAGGGGAAAATAAACCTTAGCTGAAGGAGGCCAGCTGCTTGCCACTCCTGCCGTACGCGCTGGCGGCAAGCTAGATAAAATGTTCTGTCATATACCCACCTGGTTTTTAGCCTGCCTGTACAGAGTCTGTTTTATTGTCTCAGAGTCTAAGGTGGAATTAAACACATCTTTAACTTCAAATGCTTCCTCGGCTGCTTTGCGGAGATCCAGCCCCTTCCCAAAATTCGGCATCTGCTCCAAATCTAACAAGCCGGCTTCGTCCTCCTCAATACACCTGTACCAATGACCAGGGGAAGGGGGTGACCTGTTGTTAGCTCATCTGACCGTTCACATCTAGCCGAGGTGCGTGTTGCTATCCCAGTGCCTGCATGCACATACCACAGGGGGTGGGGGGGGGGTCTCACAAGCCACATGCGTGAACGGACAGACAGACGGACACGGAAACGACACAAAATGCAAGAGGCGAAGAAGTGGAGAGCACGGTCAGGCACAAACAGTAGTGCTACAGAGATCTGTGATCAGCAGGGCTGCTATTCACTTTGGTCTTCTCTATGGTGCACTCCTGGAAAGGGCTGACACTGGGTCACTGGTTGAAGAGCACTGCTGTGTTTTCTTTGAGTTGCAATGAAAATAGTGGTGCACTGAAACCAAGTGAGGTAGTACTTTGCATCGTGGCAATTTGTTAGGAAACTGAGGTAAACAGGCTAAGAAAGAAAGCTAAGCCTGTACTCTGTGCAACTAACTTTAATCTTCAAGGTATCTAGACATGGCTTGACCTTGGGAAAAAAAAAAGAAGCACTTCACTTTTCCCCAGAGCTCCAAGAACTCCAAAAAGTCAGAAAGATTTTGCAATATCTAAAATAGGCAAAGCAGCCCAAACCAAACTGCACACATGTGCCTCTTCCTCTGCCCTGACCAGTGTTTTCGAGAGAAAGACAAGATCTGCTGAACTGTGGCACCCTGAAGATGCTGTTTGCCATGTTGGACTAGCTGCTCAAGCTTTGATACAGATCACAGATTCGATTGCAGTCCTATCACAGATTCTCCCTGCAAGTCCTATCACAGATTCTCCTTGCAGTCCACTTGTTTCATGTCCCCCACCAAAGTGAAAATGGAATCTGTGGAGTGAATACTCACACCGAACAGGAGGCATGGTACATGGCTTGAAAAATAAAACAGCAGCACTCACAATCTACCACTGACACGGGGGCAGAAGTCTGAGCCCCACCTGACCTCTCAAAGGGCACATCCCATCTCACCTTCGGGTGTGGTCAAAGCTCATGGTGAGAGATGTGGGCTCCTCATCTTCTTCATCCTCAAATGCTCCTCGGGGCTCTGCAGTGGGTGATACCGTTTCATCCTGTGACTTCCCTGTCAGGCTGTCATCATCTTCCTCTTCCAGTTCTTCATCTTCATCATCCACATCTTCTGTTTTCTCATTTGCTAATCCGTGACACTGGGAATTGCCATCAATATCCTGAATTTCTGGCCTGAAATATTTGGTCAAGGATGGGGGGGGAGAAGAAAGAAAAAAAAGATGCCAAATGTCTAAGCCATGCTTTTCCAGAGTAATGCAAGACTTTGATAATTTTATACACATGCATGAATACAGAGACAGATTTATGTACATACACATATTATTTACGCTGCAAGGAAAAGGAAAACCAACATGTTTCCGGCATTTAAAAATCAGCCTTCACAGTGTCTTAAGGACTAATAAGCATGTCAAGTACATACCAACCCTGGTGCTTTTCAAACCAGAATTTTGTGTAGTCTGGCTTTAAGTGATGGTTTTCCATCTCCTAAGATCTAACATCTGTGGGACGAGCTGCTTTCCTACTCCTCCGTGCTACTGTATTCTCACGTCCCCGTGAGCAAGCAGGGGAGGAATCCTCACGGGGTGATGCAGCAGCCAGCCTGAATTCCCCTGCCTGCTCCACTTCACCCCATGGCCACACACACCCAGTGGGCTCCACTAAACCAGCAGGTTACAATACAGTGAGAGCAGGGGAGTGGGGTCACCAGAGAGCCACAGCAGCAGCCAATCCTCTCTCACTGCAACTGCTCTAGAAACTCACTCTCTTTGTAGCTCCCACTGGTTGCAGCACATCTCCTACCCTTAGTGGCTCTCTGGGGTCAGCCCTCCTAATGTAGGTAATGTGTTTTCCTCCTGAACAGTTAAATTTCTCTGAGTGTTTTAAATCAAGTACTGCAGGACAGAGGGTCTTTCACCCACGTTAATGACACACATCACCAGATCATTTTACTTGCTCGTCTACCTTTTATCTGCTAAAGTTGACGCTTGATTCATCTCGCTATTTGCAATAAAATTTCTGATTTCAGAGAAATACGAATCCTCTTTTTCATCTAAAAGTGCATGGTTGTCTGATTCCGAGTTTGGGGAAGAGGCACTGGTCCCAAGGTGGTTTGTAATGACTCCAGAGTGCTGGCTCACTGAAGGAGGAACAGAAAAGAGGAGAAACAATCAGATATTGTCAAAACTACTATTAAGAGGAAAAAAATAAAGGGGGAACATTATGCAACAATCCTCTCACTATGTATTAATGATTTTATATATAAGAGAAATCTCATGGACCAAAGCTGCCAAATAAAACTCATGGTTCCCAGACTTCAGCTACAGAGAGAAACAGGTGATGCTGGGCATTTACAGATGATACACGAGTTAAGAGCCACTACTGATTGCATAGCTGGTTGCCTCTAACTTTTCCATATTTTTTTCCCCTTAGGTTGGGAAATGAATTAGTTGGCTTCAGCACAGGAATTTCTTCCTTCAGCTTTTATCTTAAGGCAAAGTCTGTTTAATCTTCTTGAACTTTGCACATACCTACAAACACATTTCAAGATGAAAACCCTTGGTGGAGCTTGAGGTGTCCACATCAGCACTGCCCCAGGAGATCTCACAGTGTGAGGCTACACTCCCTGGACAGAGTCTGGGATGATTGCTATTTTATGGCTTGGAAAAGGGCACGTGTGAAGAATACCTGGCAGAGCTGAGCACTGTGCACCATGGACAATTGCACTGTGAGCTGCATGAGGAGCTGGCATTTGGTTTTTACTACCCAATGACATTCAACCTTAAGAAACAGTGCTTTGCAGAAAGGCTTCTCAAGGTGACCAGAGAGATCAGACTGTGGTGTCTTCTCCCTCCAGCACCCCAGGAGAACCAGGCAGCTACAACCTGTCCTACCTGGAACGTTCTCGTGTTCATGTTTCTTCAGATGCCGGTCCAAGTTGGTCTGCTGCCCAAAGCATCGGTTACACAGGTGACATTTGAAAGGCTTCTCCTTGTTATGGATGTTTCGAACGTGCCGCTGGAGGTTGGAGGAAATGCTGAATGACCTGTCACAGTATTTACACCTGAAAAATAGAAGCAAATGCCAAATAGTGCAACGTGAGCAAAGGGAAAAAAAAAAAAAAAAAGAAAAAAAAAAAGAAAAATCTGACTATCAGAAAATGAGAAAATGTTGGTCTATAAATCTTTACTCAGCTGAGGACCTGAGAAGCACAAGACATTAATCATTCCAGACAAATCTGATATTATTGTTACTCAAAGAGCACAAAGAAAGGATTAGGATTAATTAAGAAGCGAGTCATCCAAACAAATAAGAATCTTAAACAAAATAATTACTTTTCCACACATGAATGGAAAAATAAGAAAGGTGAATTTATTTCTTCCACCTTTCTCATTTTGTAGGGGAAGTAGGTGAAATATGACTGTGGAGGGAGGAAAAGGAGAGAGAAGAAAGAAGGGAGGTTAACTATATAAAATAGTTTTTAGCTACCATAGCCCTGCGTGACACAGTTATCTGGACATACAGAAAACTCAAGATTTATTAGTGAAATTCCTTGTGGTACTCAAGATGTAGGCAGCACAGCGTGTCTTTAAAGGTAATTATGGTTATTATTATAGTACAATAGCTCCCAAGAAATACACTGTAGTTCCAAACAGGATGAGATTTATTCCTAAGTGGCGAATATTTGGTTTATGATGAAAAAATGTGTAACGTAAGGAGCCAAGCCAGAATGTTCAGGGAAAACTGCTGAGTGAAGAAATGCTCTCTCTTTGAAACAAACCTCTGCATGGTAGAGGTGCTGGAAGCTTGTTCAAAGTCTCTGGATTCAGATTCTCTCCAAATAAAAACAAGGCTTTGCTAAATCATGGGGCTCTGTGAACTCAGCCCTCTCCTCTTCCAGCGCAGAGCAAGAAGGCAGCCTGTGGACTGAAGAGGGCAGCTTCGAGCCACCATGAAGAGGCTCACCACTACATTAGAGAAAATCTAATTCCTCTTTGAAGCTGCCTCAGTCTCTCATTAGACTCCCTTTAAATACGTTATTTGTACCTCAACAAAGCTGCTTTCCTCATGGCTTTACCTCCAGAACTCACGAGGGGCAGAATCCTCTCTCCACTACAGAGCTCTGCAAGTCTTGGACACTTGTGGGACAAAACAAACCCATTTTTAAGCCCTGGCAGCTGCAGAACAGAACCATTTACCTGAGCAGAACTGCTCCATGCTCCCCTAACTGGGCAAAGTTTGTCCCACTGAGTAGAAACACGACTGGCAAGGTGGGAGGGTTGTGGTGCATTTGTGCTCATTACATGGAGAGTGCACCACAACTTCTCTTGTGTTCATGTGACCCAAGGATGACACTGGATTTGCCCTGACACCAAGGACATCATTATCTCCTACAAACACAACAGGTTCGAGAGAGGAAAGGAGGTGCAAGTGTAAAAAAATCTATGCTGGGAAGCACACTCAGTTTCCAGATGCACTACAGCTGTGATTTTTATTTGGTCTCTAAGAAGAAATGGGTATTATTTTTGGAAATAGCAGAGATACATTTATGAAACACTCTCTCCTGCAGAATGTTTATGGATTCCATGTCCACCTCCAAATTTCCTACTGTTAAAGTCACCAAAAAGAATAAAGATATTCCAAATAATGAACCTTTATTATGACTAACCAAGGAAGAAAGCAAAACCTCTTTTAAAAACCACAGTTTTCTCAGACTTCAAAAGTTTTTCTTTTTCATTTTTTCACAACACACGAACTGAACAACTAAAGAAAACAAGACGCTGTTTGAACATCAGCAAGGACAAGCAGCATTTATATTCAGAGTTAAACACGCACAGATTTTCAGCTCCTATTCTCCTCCTATCTGCTGACAACCAAGGGAGCTGCTCTCAGGACCTGCCAGGCTGCAGCAGCTTCCACCATTCAGCGCTCCAGAGAACAGAGTGCCCACGACCCCCCAGTATCCCTGAGACTTTCACAAGCCATTCCACCCAGATTAGCTCTGCACAGCACTGCAGCCCCCTCCTCATCCCTGCCTGCCCTCCCACCCAAACTCTCCTCTAGTGGGGTTTGCCCAGCCTGGGGCACAACGGGGGCATCGGGGCCGCCCCGGTACCTGCCCGGGTCTCGCCCGCATCACTCACACCGGCAGCTCCGGGGACTTCAAAGGCAGCGCCCGCGTGTGCAAGGCAGGAGAGACCTGGCCTCTGCACGTCCATTTATTTAGATGTCCAGGAAGTCTTTGAAAAGCTGCCTTTGACAGCCCCTTGCTCTAACCATGAGCTATGTGGATCCAGTTGGGGTACGGAGAAAGGAGAAAGAGCTTGTTTAAAAAAAAAAAAAAAATGGAAAACAGAGGAGCATTCGAAAGGAGCAATAGCTAACGTCTGAAAGCAGAGGGATGAGGGAGACATACTGGATTATTTGTGGTCCCAGAGGGGTAGGAACTTGGATCTCTGCTGGTTTTAATCTAAATAAATGACCCAGACAGAGGAACCAGCTTAAATTCAGGCAAGAGGTGAACACAAAGGCAGGAGAAGACTAAAACTCAAAAAAAAAAATAAAGAGGTATTTGCTTTGTAAACACGCCGACAAAATGCTAGTAAAGCTTCTGCCTTATCAGTTTAAAGTAACATACCAATGGGCTAAAAAAATATCAAGAGGGAGTGAATGATGGCTGAGAACAAGCCAAAGCTGGAGCTGAGGAGCTCTGGGGAAAGGCAGACGACCCTCTGAGCTGGAGGGGCTGGATACCTGGCGTGACACAACGGGAAGGGGAGGAAGAGATGGCAAAGCCCAGTGACCTGAGGATGAGAAATTGCTACTCACTGTCCCACTGTGGCAGTTTGGAACCACTTCACACGTGGCAGTGCAGCAGTTGATAACAGGCTTTGTTAAGCTTCAACAGCACAACAGTGTTGGAAAAATTTTATATTTCTTTGATGATCAGTGTGCACTGTAAAGACAGAACTGCAGCAACAAAGCAGATGGAAAGCTACTCTGCCCCTGAGTAACTATCTCAAAGCATATCTATGCCAGGGATACATTTATGCTCCATTTTAAAAGAAGAAAATGAGAAAGAAGAGATTTTATCCAAACTCTGCAGTCTTATATGATGTGGTGATGTCAGCTTTAGTTGTTAGTATGAGCTTAATGCAGATAACAGGACACAGGGGCCTAAAAGGAAATTAAAGAAAAACAAATTCAAAACAGCCGTCAGGAAGCATCTTTATAGGAGAATCACAGGCTCCTGCAGGATCGGGTGTAATTCAAGAATCAATTAGAGGGCATCCTGGAGGCAGTGGACATTTGAAAGAAGAAAACATAGTCTTGCTGAATCAAACAGCTTGTAGTTGTTCCCAGTCTGGGTTTAAGTATTTTATGTGATTCTGATTCCAGAGAATGAAAACAAAACTAAGAAGCAAGGCCACAACTACAACACACCCTCAGGTCCACGTGCTCCAAGAATAAGGAAGTTCACCAAAAACTGCCTCTCCTGCATCTTGCTTGGTAAGCTCAGCTGGACAAGAAAGTCCTGTTTGTTATGACCTGAGTTTCCAGGCAAGTCTGACATGATTTTACAAGCCAAATGTATCTTGCATTTCTCTGGAACAGTTAAGTTTGACAGTCCTTTTTACTTTTGGGCTTTGAAATACATACAACAGAATTTTAGATTGCAGAAGAGTAAAAAGCAGTGTATGGAATTTCACTGTATAGGATATTGTCTTTCAGTGTTTTCAAATCAGTTCAATTTTAGGCAGTAAAATGCATTACCACGTTTTCTTAACTCTTCAGAAAACATATAGCACATTCCCTATACAGAAAGAATTAATTTGCCTCCTTACTGCTCATGTGCTATTAATTCCTGCTTTCCACATAATTAAATAGCCACTGAGGAAGTTTAAGTGACTTGGTAAAAAACACATCACTCATCAATGACAATCAGGAATCAAAAGCAAAACTCCTTATTTTCTGTCCTGCCTGTTTCTTCACCTACACTTAGACATTTGGCCAGTTTGTTAGCTTTGAGCACATTTCAATTCATATTTGAATGAATACATTTCACTGACACAGTCAAAAGAATAAAACCTTTTAAACAACCCAAAGAAACATCAGCAACCTCCTTTTACCTGCACAAAGTCGGCACTTACAAAACAAGCTTTCAAAACTATTATTGCTGCAAAAGTTGGAAATCTCAGTTCTCTGAGAGCAAAAGAAAATCAATGATAATTAAGCTCTTCTGTAAACGCAGCACCAACTCTCAGGAGTGCTATTATAATGCAACATTGTCCAGAAGTCAAACCTCTATTGCAAAAAAAACACACAGGCCATTTTTCTGGGAGAAGACCAGATCAAATAAATCTTTATTTTCCTAACCTTTGTTAAGTTGCAAGTCTCCTTTTTTGGAAGAAAACTGAACTAACAATCTCTGAATAATCGGAGGCGAGCGTTGCAGGCAGACAGGGGTGTGTGGTGAACACACAGCTTTCATTCAGGGCGTATCGAATAGCGCAACTGCAAACATCGGAGCAGGGAATGGTTCCAAAATACATGTCTGCTTTGGAGTGGGGGGGGTATTTTTGATTTACCTAATGTCTACACTCAGAATTCTGTATGGAAAAAAAAAAAACAAAAACAAACCCAAACTAATTTTGACTCTGTACGTACCAGGGATTACAACGTGGGAGAGAGAAGCTTCTTACGTTAAACTAACCATAAAAATCCGATGTATTTGACCACGCGGCCTTTTGCTGCTGATCAATTTGTTTGTGTTTCTCTTTGGGTAATAACTATTACATTTGCTTTGTTGTGAACTTATGACTGTGTATGGAAACACCATAATATTAGCTACCAAAAATGAAACTGTTTGAATTGTTACTATTGTTTGACGAGGAGCAAAACACATTATGGAAAACACAAGGCTGGATTTTCGTGAGCTCTCAATTCATCACTCATTCAATTTTGCTCATTCTGACACAAAATCAACAGCAAAGGTTATTCTTTTTTTTTTTTTTTTCTTTTTTTTTGCTAAAGTTCTTTCAAAACTGACTGCAAAACACTAGGAGAAAATACCAGGGTGAAAAAAAAAATCCTGGTTGGTTTCCCCGGAGAAATATTCCTTCATATTCCTGTATACATACACACACACCCCCACATCTATTTTCTTGTTTTATTCAATTTAAACCCCTCCCTTCACCAGCAGCCATGGCACCAAATGCCTGTGTGCAGGGTGGTTTTTGGGAAAGAGATGGGCAGCTCTACCACGGGCCCAGGCACAACACAAACTGAGGTATAAAAATCAGACCACCTTGTTCACAACAAACAGCAAATAGCAATTCAGCCTCTTGCTTTAAATGCCCAACAGAACATGAAATGGGGTGTGTGAGTTCCCCACTCTGGTCACTCTTTTTAAACTTTGGGGTTTCAGGCAGGACACTCACTAACTTGGATTTACAAGCAGATATACTACAGGGCTTTTATTTTCTTTCTTTTTTTTTTTTTTCTTCTTTTTGATCCACCACTCCAGGCACCTCTGATATGCATTAGGAAAAGAAAAAAAAAAAAATCTACTAGACCCAGCACTGGCAAACCCTTCAAACCAGCCTGAATTTCAGAGACATTCAGCACCTTCAGCTGTCCTTGAGATGAATGGTTAATGTGAGTGTTAAACAACACTGCAAATCAGACCACTCATTTGCCAGCATACATCTAAATATAAGTTAAGTGTCTATCTTCAAGCTGCCAAGCCTGATTATTTTTGGCTGGCACACATAATATACAACCCTATGAATCACTGTACGTAATGCTAGAGGACTGTGGTGTTAGGCTGGCACAGCTTTCCAGAAAGGAGAAAAAACAACAGAGCAGTGAGTGCAGAGAGCTGGGAAAGGGGCTGTGTCTGGGGACCAACATCACCTGTAGGGCTGTTCTCCAGTGTGTGTCCGCAGATGCCTTGTCAGGTTTGCTGAGCGTGGGAAGATCTTACCACAGTACCTAGACAGCAAAAGCCAAAGTTACCATCAGTGCATCAAAGCCCTGCCACACCAGATCACTTACAAACAGCGTATCACCAGCCACCATCAATCTCCCTTCCTTACTTTTGTCTGAGCTTCATCCAGTTTTTTTTTCTCCAGCACTGGAGCTTTGGACCCCCACAGCCTCCCAGGGCACTGAGCTCCTCTGCTGAGCCCTGCCTGCAAAGGAACCTCCTGTTGTTGGAACCTGACCCTCAGTAACTGCATTTGATACCACCTTGATTTTTACAGATCTCTTTTATACTCCTGCTTAGCTGCTTATTGTATGGAATCTACTTGATCATCCTGCTCGGAATTTTCTCCTGGATAAAAGCTGCAGCACCGTGGTGCCGCCAGCGGGATGTGCTGCTGTGGTCTGACAGATGAGGGAAGGGAAATGCAGCACTAGGAAATGAACCAAGAGAAGGGTCCGTGTCTCACAGCAGATCTGATTCATAGGAAAGTCAAAAGGAAGTTAAGTATAAAGAAAAATAATAATTGGGAAATAAAATATAAAGGGTTCCATTCTGTGACTATGGCTCCTGAAACTTCCTGTTGTAGAAGAAACATATGAATAAACTTTAATTTCAGAGCCATTCAGCACCTTCAGATGTCCTGAAGATGGTTAAAGTGAGTGCTCAGCAGCAATGAAAACCCAAATGCTAACTTGGGAGTGTGCATCTAAATAAAAGTCTAGTCTCTGTTGTAGGTAAAAATCTCTAAATACTCAACTGAAATCTGAGCTTATAGTTGAACATAAGAGATATATCAAACTAAATATGTACCCGATACTGCACCCCAGTTAAATGCACTGGGAGCCATCAGAGGAACCTCTGGCAGTCACACCTAAAACTGTGTAAGCAGATAGATGCTTTTATTCCCCAGCACCTGCTCTGCTATGCGCTTTCAGAGCTGCAGTGGATATGAACTTCTGTGTGTACAACTGTGTTTGAAAATGTTTATTACATACCATTTTTTAACTTCCATGATTATACATGGTTGAGCTTGCACTCGTGTCGGGAGCTGAAGCATCTCCCACCACACACGAGAGACTTGGCCTGGAGAATCCCATTAGCTTGAGAATCCCCAGCTCTGCTCTCAAGGTTCTTAACAATCACAAAGCAAGCAGAAGATGCTGATTTTCTACCAGACAAAACAAGCTATTCCAGAGCAAATCAGCCACCAGAACGCTCCGTTCTAACCCTGCTGCTTCTTGTTTTCCCTCCCAGCCCTGCAGATGGCGAGGAGGTCACGCACAGGGGTCGCTGTGCCAGGGCTGCCCGGGCTGGGTACCAGCCTGGCCGGGGCCCTACCTGCAGGTGTAGCGCTCCTTGCCCTTGCGCAGGATGGGGTCGGACAGCGTGGGCGGCGGCGATCGGAAGTTGAAGGGGTGGTGTGGGAGGGGCTGCAGGGAAGTGCCCGTGTCTGCCTTCATGGCTGCAAAACTCTCCAGCTTCTCAGTCATCGTCTCTATGGCTGACATCTGCAAGCACAAGGGGAGACCTCACGTCACAAAAAAATCCACTGGAAGGAGGGGATCTGACGTGGGAAAAGTGCAGTGCTGGTCACAGCCTGTTGCTGCCGTTTGCTGGCACCCTCGGGAGCCAGCTGAGCAGCGTCAAGTGGAGCCACTGGAACCAGGAAGGAGAGGAATCCTGTGTGAGGCTCCAAGAAATCAGGAAAAATCTAACTGGCAAAGCTATGCAGTGAGCATTAGATATCAGAAGTTCGGGACTTGCTTACTTGCTGCTTACTTTTAGCATTTCAGATTGAAATGTTCTCTGAATACACTTGGCTTTCCTTTTTCCAGGGATGACACTGGTCAACTACTGGATGTAGAACTCGCTGCCCAAACCCTCCTCTCAAACTCAAAATGGTTGGAAGGCAAGGAGGTCTGATCTCTCCTTCAGCATCTGTCACCCTCCCACAGGCTCAGAGGTCAGCAGTGGTGAGCTGTGGTGAGCAGGTAGGCAGCAAACTCCGGGCTAGAGAGGACAGAAGTTTTGGGCAGGAGGAATTCTGGCCAAAGTGGAGTGGAAGGGAGCATGGGGGAATGTGTGATTGCTGATCAGGTAACTGAGACCAAGGAGAGGCTAAGGATTGGGGGTGAAGAGGGAGCAGGTGGGGAAAAGAGAATTTAAAACCAGACTTAAGATGGAGTGGGGTCTGCCTACTGAAGAGGCCAACACTTTATATGTAAGAAAGGTTCAGAAGCCAGTAAGGGTGATGAAAGAATGGGTGGGAGATGGCTGAGCTCCCTGGAGTGAAAGGGAATTCCAGCCAAAACACTCTGTGTGAGCTGTGGCTGGATGAGTTATGGTTGGAAGGACCACAACCCAAACCATGGGGAAAGCCTGTTCAGATGGGGGTGGCAGGACCACAGGCCTGGAGATATGATGCCCAATAGGCTTCTGGGAGCCTTTGTCAGCTTTAGTTTGTATGGCTCAAGCAACAACCACGTTCTCACACACATACTGGATTAAATACCACATCAGAAAGAGGACAAAGGGAAAAACCTGGAGATACAGAAGATGGGGAAAGCAAAAAAGGAAAGAAAATGGTCAGCTTGTGTGCAGAAAACAAGGATGTGCATAAAAATCCTACCTAAAGAAAACCACTTGTACTTTCATTAGAGCAAAACAGGAAATCCAAATCCAAGAGAGAAATGCAGCTCAGAGGAGCACGTTGACATCTCCAATGTTCAATTTCATGCACTCTTGAGAGCACTTTCGAGATACCCAGCAGAAAACAGGGATAAAACAAACAAGGCAGCAATAAAGCTGCCTCCTCACTGCGGATGACATCACCAGGAAAGAAGGGGGGAGTGGGAGCCTGACTGGAGAGTCAGCCGGGAGCTGGGGGACAGCGAGCGAGCGGAAGGCAGTAGGAAGCCATATATCAGAACTAGATGCTCTATTGTACAGGAAGGGCTGACCTTTTGCACGTTTACACTTTATTAAACTGGGCTCGGGGGGAGGAAAGAGAGCCAAGATATTGTTTAAAATGTATGACTATAAAAAAAAGTTGTCTTAATCACCGAAGAATATATTGTGGAAGGCTGACAACCATTCATAAGCTGTAAAAAAGAGGAGTAGTAAAACCCATTTCCCGTTAATAGATCCACAGCCCCTTAGTTGGAGGCTCCCAGCCCATGATAAATAGTAAGTAATACTTAGCACCAGCCACTTGAAAAGGTTACTTGATCATTTACAGCAAAAGCTCTGCCCCAGCTGCCAGTCATGTAACAAAACCATCATGTTAAAATGCTATCCGGATCTTTCAGAGCTCTGCCACTCAGCCCTTTGCTGGAGTACCTGGAGATATCTTTTGTTGTGCCCTGTTCTTTAGGCACTTAGTCAGAGATGTTTGCTGGCTTGATAGCCGTGGGCTTATTTTAAAATTCTAAACACCGGCCATAGCCTCTCCAGTGGTAAAGGCACTTTGCTATTTAGGGAACAACTGCCTGGTTATAATAAAAAAGAAGGGGAGAAGAAAAGAAACTTAACAGGTGAGAAAAGGTTTTCCATTAAGTTATCAAAAAGTTACACCATTTATTTATGTTGTCCAGAGTTTCATTTAAAAAAGACAATGTAAGAATAACGCCCATCAGAGCAGAGGAACTACTGTCAACGACTGGCTAAGGAATAAAAGTTGCCTGACATTCATTTTGAGAGGGGAAGCATCTTCTGAATGCTCTGTCTTTATCACCTCCTTTGGCTTAATTGCATCCAACCCAGGGCCCTCTATGAGAGCTGGGGAGTAATTCACAGAAGAAAAGGCAGAGACCAGACGTGTTTAGAGTGAGAGTAACACGCATGCAGCATGTGCCTGAGTGATCTGGAAAATGAACATTGGTCCTAAGGAAGAAGACAGAAGTAGGAGCCCCCAGAAATATTATTTCTTAGGAAAAGATCCAGGATAATATCAGATGGGGATCTGGTAGTAAAAAACCTCACCAATTCTTGAACAAATGAACCTGTATTGGAAATAACCTGATTGATTACAGAGCATGGGAACAGCAGCTCTTCAGATCGTCACACAGCGACCCACTACATTAAAAATTGGTTATCAGGAAGTTTCGGGCTGGAGTGATTGTAAATTTTAGGCTATTCTGTGTGATAAGCTATTAGAGATAACCAGACCTTCCACAGCTTTTCATCGCCATGGGAAGAGGACGTGGTCAGGATTTCAGGAACAATGTTAACAACCTTCCACCCAGTGCCTGCTCCTACTCAGGGTCCCTACGTTTCTCATCGTCTTGTTGGGTTGCTTTGCCACACTCGCTCCTCCCTGCTATCAGATTCTTTACAGGCAGATATCCCCACTATTCTAACTCACACAAACACAGGATGTTCCTGGCCAGCCTGTCACCATTATCCAGCCTGTATGAAGGAAAAATCAGGGGAAGTTATTAACCAAACTCTGAGGCTGATGTGAAACAATGAGGGAACTATGTTTAGCTGTGAAAGCGACCAGCATCCAGCTTTCACAAACCTGCACGTTATTTATCTAAGGTGGGAAACATTATCAGAGGAGAACAATGCATGTGAACATAAAGGAGAGCACAGCAATGGCCACAGAGCCCAGCTCCCAGCATGTGTTCCCAGCAGGAAGGACGGAGGACAGCTGGTGACAGTCACCCTGCAGAGGACATCAGGCAGCATGTGGCAGAACTCCCTGCACTCTCATCTTGGAGCAAGGGCAAAGAGTGACATCACCTCTTGGGGAGCTTAGCTACCACCAGTAACAGAGGGGGGGCTTGTAAACTGGGGGTGGTTCTCCTGATAGCCTGGGTTGTACTGGACTTCGTTGTGCCTTTGGGGAGATCCAGCTGCTCCATGAGCTGGGGGGCTGGCACCCCCTCCCCTGCCACACGGGGAAGCCATGAGCAGCTCTTCCCACTCTGCAGAGACTAAGACCTGAAGTAGATGCAGAGGGAGCAAACTTCCCAGACTTGTCCAGAGCACAGAGACTAGAGCAGCTGTGCAGGTAGGAGAGAAAACAAGTTCTCTGTCACCTTCTGGAGCAGGCAGAGCCAGACCCTGAACCTCCATCTCTCTGCACTTTCATGTTTTCTAGATGATGCATGGCAGGAATAAAGTGCTATTGCTTGGGTGCTGGACAGTCCTCCTCCACTTTGCACTACTGCAAATGTCTGCACCACATGTTCCCAAAGGAAACTACACATAGTTCCTGTACAGGAACTACATAACTACCATCATCTTCAAAGCAGGTACCACATTAGAAGTAGCTGAAAGTATCTGGTGGAAGACAGTGGAGTTTCCTGTCAGATGAGAAAGAGTCTGACCCAAGTGACCTGTTTGCACCAGTTCCATCTCAAACATCTTGGCATTCACCCAGCACTGCATCATAACATCACTGCTTTTACCTGGGGGTGAAAAAGCAGCGGGGAGGGTCGCAGGTACTTCTCCTTTAGGGCACCCACAGGGTCTGTCACCTTCCGCTTCTCCACCCTGCTGGACAACAACACAGAGGGTTACGTACCTCACAGGGCTACAGGCAGCAAAGAAACAACCAAATCATTTGCAGAGGTGTTTAAATTAAATATACGAGGCTATTCAACTGACACAAATCTCCTTCTTCCCCTTCTGCTGGATACAATAAATGATGACCCACAAGTTACCCCTCCAAAGGCCCTGGAAACAATATGAAAATGGATCCCTCCTTCAGGCAGTATTTTTGTAGCCATTAGGCTGATGACTAAGAAAACACTTTAATCTTTACATGTGAGAACGAATGCCTCTGCTATAGTGGTTTAAAAGCCCATGCTGTTCTGAAATATCATTTAAAATACCTACACCTACAGCAATGCTTAAGCAGAAGAAGCTCCAGAATCCACAGAGGCAGCCATGCATGGAAAAAAACCTGCCCCTGAGAGTTCATCTTTATCTTAAGAGTTAACACCGGGCCAGACTTTGCAGCCCCAAGCACGCTTAAATCATTAGGTGTTTAATATTTATTTCCTCCCTTGCAGCTGAGATATAATTTGCATTGAGTTTCCCTGGCAAGCATCATGTGGACAACGATTTAAAAAGCTAGGAACTGGTGGGAGATTTCTGAAGTGACTTAAGAACCCGAGCTCTTCTGATGTCACTTCAGCCCATTCAACTATTCCACGCTTAAGCACGTTAACTTTGCAGAGACAATCCTAAAGTCAGGCTCCTATTTTTGAAGACGCTGGCTTGGCTTTCACAAAATATTCAACTTGCAGGGAAAAACCAGGTTGTGGAACCACCAAAAAGAGAAACCAAAACGTGCTCTAAGGGAAAAAAGTGTTATGAAATAACTTTCAACTGCTGGAGCAGAGTCCATCTCGGCGAAAGCAGCAGAAATCCAACAGTAAGAGTCGTTTTAACTACATTAGTCCAGCATAAAGGAGAGCAAATTCTTTTGCTGCATTTCAGCTGATTGGTGTGCGGATCAATTATCGACGGGTTTAAAAGAAGAATCCTGCAGAGTTCTATTTAGTGCAGCATATTTAATCTGCATTTAATTTCTCTTAGGTAGAAGAAAAGAGGAGAGCTGGATCTGAAACGCAGTCAGAACTGCCGTGCGTTGGAAGGCTCGTGGTCTTCCGAGAACCACAGACCTGCACAGCAACATGTAAGAAGTTTCTCCTGACCCAGGGCAGAACGTGTCCCGTAGCCGGCGCCGGTGACGCGGCCAGGGGTGCAGGGGGGTGGCCGCCGGACCCCGGCAGCAGCGTCGCGAGCGACGTCCCGTCCGCACCGGGAACGTCAATCGAGATGCCGGTGGCTGCCGGTGCCGGGGAGCGAGCCCGTGGCAAAGGCACAAACGTCCTCGTCAGAGCCGGAGCCCGCGGCCGCCAGGGGATTAAGCGGATCTTTTCAGCCCAGTGCCTGAGAACGTCACCTTAACGAGGCTGAGCTAAAAACTGCACTGATTTCAGGCTGTCTGGCTGCGTTAAATTATATCACCAGGAGAAAATGTCAAGGATTTAAGTTGCCTTTGGGAGAAAAAAACGAAGGAGCCAAATAATGTGAGAGAGTCTGATAAAGAGAAGTTTAGAAACAAAATATTTCCATATTTTTTAAGCTGGGACTTGGAAGCTCTGCTGTTTAGCTCATTACATCAGGAGTCTGATTCACAAGCAGCTCCACCACTGACTTTCTATTTTAACATCTTACTAAAACTACATGCATCCCATGGAATGCAACAAATGATGCCCCCATCCTTCACTTCCATCTGTCTTCTGGACCTTTACGGTTTTCCCGAGGCTGCTATTTTAATTGGCAACGGCTTTTTCAACCCATGTTATTTTAACATTCCTACTGAGAATGCCCAGAGGTGGCAGGATCCTACACTTCACTTTTGCCTTTCTATCCCTTTTTTCCCCCCCAAAAGTACATCTTACAAAAATAGCCTATTTACATCAATCCTTATTTTTGCAGGAGATGACCACGGTGGGTCGCAGACAGAACCGGTTACGTGCCCCGGGCTGTGGCTGTTTCCATCACGGATGGTAGGCATGTGAGCAAGTGACACAGCACCAACCCTGGGAGCGCTGGCAAAGCCAGAGACCCTTTCTGAACAGCAAGCACCCAGGGCTCGCTAATCCTCCTCCTGGCTGACAGTTCCTTGGCCTGGCCAGACATTGACATCACTTTTTCCCACAGTTATCAGCCGTACAATAGCAGCACGGCGCTGACATAGGTGCTGCTACCCCAGCCTGCTTCTTGCAGAGGCCACACCACCCCTTGTTGCTCACAGCCCTTGGAACACTCGAGCGAAGCGTCCCGGTGCTGACACGGTCGCTCCGTGGTGACCACGAGTCTTTCCAGTGCTAAGAAACAAGCAGCTCTGCAGCACACCCGCTGCTGGATCACAGCCCCGCAGCACCCCGGTCACCTTCAGCTTGAGTGCAAGAAAAACCATCTGCTTCAGGAACTACCTGGTCAACAAGACACTGAATCCATTGAATCCATGTTAGCAAGCATCCCATCCTAAGGGAGAATTAACTGCCATGTTCACATCTAAATTAAACTCGTTTGGGCCACCTCTTTTCACTGGAATCTGCTAAAACCAAGCAAATGGTAACTGCTAGGAGACAAATGCACCTCTCCCACAGTGGGAAGACAGCAAAGGTGCCACCCAGATCCCCTGCCCAGATGGGTAATACACAAACTTACTGGTACCCTCACTGTAAAGCTTAAAATAATTTTCCTTTAGAAACAGGTTTTACAAAAACCTCTAAAACAACAGAAGATTCAAGTCTTGCCTTTACATCTCCTGATTTCATTCCCTCTGGAAGTTTAAGTGGCATTTGGATAACTTCACCCAGTCTGCTTTACACATGCCTTCCATGTTCAGCTTATTCTGGGAATGACATAACGAACGGGGCCTTCCTCAAGAAACATCTGTTTCAAGTGAAACAAGCAAACCCTTGCTCTGTTCTAAGCAAGATAAGTCTGCAAGAGATGTATCTGGAAGAGATCCAGATAATAACAACACACTACCAGATATTTACACACTACTTGTAACTCCAGGCTTACAAAGGTTCCAAAAGGCTGGGCCCACAACAGCAGTTCCTATCAACTGAAAAACTCTAAAGAAAAGGAATTAGAAAGAAAAAAAGGGCATGGGGAGGAAGAAAGGTGAAGTGGCTCACAAAAGGCCATCAAGCCAGTCAGTGGGAGAGCTGCATTTCCAGGCTCCCAGGGCTCCTGACTCATTCCCAAGCCATGAGAGCCCAGGCTCCAAGGCATCTGAACTCTGCATTCTTATCGAATCAAACCTCTGGAATTTCCCCAGCAGAAGTGCCATCTTAGTGTTGGCTCGTGGGAGAGTCCTTAAATAGGTCAAGTTTCTTCTTTATCAAAATAAGGACGTGTTCTGTATACACATTGATCACAAGCACTCCTGACAATTATTCAGCCCTCACGGCTCAGAAAATTCACCGTGTTGCCACAAAGGAGAGAGGGAAACCACGAGCTGCAGCAGGATTTCACTGCTCTTTCTACACAACCTACACCCCCATCTGCAAGTTGCACTGTCAGTGAGGAAACGAGCTGGTTAGAGGAAAGGTTTAAGGCAGGGTATGTTAATACCTGTATATGGGGTCCATGAAAAAGGGCGATGGCTTAGCGTAATGCAGGGATGGCTGCTGAGGCAGCTGAGACTGGGAAATCTTGGGTAAGACTTCACTTGCCATTAGCTTCCTCTCCCCATAAATGTGGTTTTTCCGTGGCTCTCTCCCTCCGTTCTGACTGGCTCGGATGCGGTTGCCAATGCTCAGGTCCAGTGGCTGTTCCTCCCCTGAGGACGGGGCTGGCAGGACCTTCGGTGGTGGCAAGATTGGCTTAATCTCTTTTGGCTTTGTTGTGAGATCGAAGGGTGACTCTGAGCTGGTGCTGCCAACTTTGTGGAGGTCCCTGGGTGACTTTGGTTCTGCCTTGACCAGCAAGTTGTGATTGAGGGTCCGCTCCGTAAAAGGATAGAGTGAGTGGGGGAAATTGGGGAGGAACTGGAAAGGGAACATGGAATGATAGGGGAGCGAACCCATCTTTTTCTCCTGCATCCCCATAAATCCAGGCCCAAAATACTTCTCTGCGATGGAGGCAATGGCTTTAATAGAGTCATTAGCTGCTCCCGAGGTGGGCAACAGGTGCTCTTCGGGGGGAGGAAAGAAGGAATGCTGAGAATAGAAGAGAGGGATCTCACTCGTGTTGTTGGTGGAACTGGCAGACACAGAGCTGCTGACAAAGTCTGGCTTGCTCTCCATTTGTTTGCTCTTATCTTTTGTTTTGTCCCTGTCGCTCTCTGCATCACTGTCCAGATCAGAACCGGTGCCAGTAGTGGTGTCCAGATCCGTGCCTGTGGTTGTATTGACATCCTCAAAGTCACTGCCGTCAGACAGGTCACTGTTCCTGGCTTTTAGCTTCTCCAGGTAGGAGTTTTCCAGGCTGCTTTCACATTTCTCCTCTCCCGAAGCAGCCTGGTTGCTGTTGCCCACCGCAGAGATCAGAGGAAGTGCTGGGTTCCCGAGGGGACTTGGAAGCTTCGCGTCTGGAGTGTGGTTGAGGGGACTTTTGAGCAGTTGTGTGGGTGGTAACAAGGGAGGCCTGGGGTACAGAGAGGGTGGGAAAATCCCCGGGAACCCCGGCGTGAGGGCGGGAAACGCTGGGGGGGCAGGAGAGAAGGGAAGACCCCCCGGGTGCGGGCGGGACGGAAAATAATCGTTAAATCCCAAGCTGGCATGGTTGAGGTTGGGAGAGGGCTTGGATTTGTCCATCATGGACGTGGGCGTCAGGGGTAGGCCGGGGGCAAAAATGCCACCCGGGTTATAATGGTTCTTGCCCTCGCAGAAGCGGCGGTGCTTGTTGAGGGAGGAGGTAGTGCTGAACATCTGCCCGCAGTCCTTGCACTTGATCTGCGTGCGGCAGTCCGCGTGCATCCGCTTGTGACGGCACAGGTTGGAGAACTGCGTGTAGGATTTGTGACAGACCTCACCTAAAGCATCAACAGAAACCAACAACAAAAGCGATATGAAATTAACAGGACATGGCAGGGAATTCTCCAGGAGTTTCCCCAGCATCCCCCACCCCGAAATCCCACTTCTCTGAAGACAGGCAGGTAAGAATCAGGCTGCTGCTAAGCGCTGCACTGCACCTCTAGGACTTTCCTCCAGCTACAGCTTCCCTCCACAGCATCCACACTGGCACATCACTCAGGGCCTTTGTGCTTCAGCTCTCCCCTGGGTCTAGCACCAGGCTAAGGAGGTCATCTGAGCTCTTCAGTGTGCACAGCCAGAGGAAAAGCCACCTCTGCCTTCAAATGGTTGTGTCCAGGGCACAGCCTCACCAGGCTCTGATCCTGGCTACGCTTGGAACAGGCAGAGGCAGCCCTGGGAATCCTGGCTGAGGAGAAGGCTGGAAGATTCCAGGAGCAGCTGAGAGCAAGGAAAACTTGGCCTCGTTTAATCCCACCTACCCTTTCTTTAATGCCATTACTAGTAATTAACCACTCCAGAGGGATGGGATATACATACTTTCCAGCCAGGCCTCTGCTCAGCTCAGGATGAGATCTTGTGTCTGTTCAATTAGCAAGACACCCTCACAGTGCCCAGTTATTGCTACACCAGTGTCTCCTTTAACAACCTGTAAATACCAAGCTTCCAAAATGTGAATTTTTATGATCTTCTTCACCTGCAGACTTTGCCTGTGTGGAAGTAAGAGAAAAAAAATCCCACCCAAACTTTTCTACATATCAACACTGTAACTTTTTATTATCTGATGCCTCTTTCAACATAGGCATAAATTCTACTTGTTAGTGAATTAACACATTTCTTTCACCAGAGAGCTGCTGTTACCACAGCTTTGTAAACATGGAAACTGAGACAAAGAGAGGGAAAACACATTGTTTGGAGTTGGGCACGCAAGGACCTGAATCCAAATTCTCCTGACACCCGGAACTGCAGCTCAGTGACACTGTGGTCCTTCCTCTCTCTCTCCCAGCTTTTACTGAGGGATACAGGCCAGTGTGACTTTCCCTGTATTTTTTTCTCCCTAAATATTTAGGATTTACATCAGTGCCTGAGTATCAAATGACCATCAGGAGAATATTTCACTAGCAGCTTTTAAAATACAAAGGGAAACTCCTTCTATGGAAACTCAAAGCAAAGATTATTAAAACTTAATACAATTGGCACTGCAGTTCAAACGAGCATCCCAAAATTCAGTGGCTTGTCACTGAAGGGTCTGCTGTCTGACTGCACGAGAAATTTCATATGAACCTCAGAGTATTTTAGCCTTTCTGCTTTGGACACAGACACAGCAAAGAGCTGCCCAGGAAGCACGAACAGAAGGAGAACTAGAAAGTCATCAGAAGAGTTCCAGTGTTTGAGTAGCAAAGATTTTGGTAAACACACCTTAAAAACTTGTGTAAGTTCCTCTGAATTACTATTACTGTATGCACACAGTTTTACATCTGTTGTATTATTTTAGCTACCTTAGACTTTCGAAGAAAGGGTTTATTTAGGAATTTCACTTCATTTTAAAATGATTTATTTAAAAATATCTAAATAGAGTTCTTAAAAGAAGTACTCCTCAATTTATTTTCCATAAGTTAATAGTCTATTATATACAACAATCTCTACTACTATAGAAATTTAAGCAGAACAACATGTCAGCATCCCCACAACACCCAAATCCCACAAGCCAGCCCTGTCTCTCCAACTGTTCCTGGGTCAGGTTATTGCCAGAGATGCCCCAGAACAGGCGATATGAGCTACGAGACCTCACGTCATCATTTTAAACTAGGGGAAAACTGGAAAATGTTTAAGTCTCCAGTTATATGATGATTTAGTAACTCTGTGTAACATCCTCTCTTGCTGTTCTGTGTTCTGCAGTTATCAAGTTACAGTTTGGGTTTTTTCTAAAGCCAAGTATAATATTCTAAAAAGCAAACATACACAAACCCTTTTCTTCCACTGACCAGGAAAGACAAACTCTGCAGCAAATCCCACCTCACAGCTCCCCAAAAGTCCCTAATGGGTTCCATACTCCCACATGTGACTCCACCTGGCACAGCTGAGCCAGGCAACATCAGCCTTGAGTTGTTTCACACACTGATTCAGACTGACAACTCCCTAATTCTTATGAGGTGAGAGTGAGGAGATTATAAGAAGAAATCATTCATCTCACTGCAGCAATACTACGAGATTCAAATTATCTCTTTCATGTGCCCGTCATCAAATGAAAGATTGCATCAAAATGAGCAATAAGAGTATTTTTTCTTCCTCCACTGACACCCATCTGATTATCTCAGAACACATTAATGAAACGAGTCTCCCAGGATACTCTCACATACTGTTCCCATTATACCAACGGGGGGAAAAAAACAGCAGAAGTGGGTTCAGTGGCTTCCCTACCGTAACATCAAAGCCCAGAATCAAACACAGATCCCGTTCTGTGCTTGAACTGCGCTTTCTGAGGAGTGTCAGGAAGTAGCCCCTAAAGTTTCTATAGCTTTGTTGTGACACAATACACTTTTCTGCACAGTTATCAAAATCCAATAGGTGCTGTGTCAATTAAAAAAATATACAACCCTGAGACTGACAAGAAATGAGATGAATGGCTCTCAAGGGAAAATGTCCTTTTGGAAATATTCCACTAAAGAGAACGCTGAGGACCCAATTAACCTGCTAGTTATTTGGCTTCCAAGCATTATCTGGATGAAGTGTGCAGTAAACAAAGAAAGAAAAACCCCTCCTTTTAAAAAACACCTTCCTCTCGTCTCTGAGACTATTCAAAATTCTTTACAACTATGGGATTTGAGGCACCCCTGAAAAACACTTCGATCAGGCTGTGTCAGCTATTTATTTATGTCACCAACGTGAACGTTCCAAAATTATTAAGGAAAAAAAAAAAGGAAGAGAGAAAAGATATGAGAAAATGGCATCGCTAGGACTGCTGAGAGACTCAGCTTTTAACTTGTCAAGAAAGTCAAAAACTGCCACGAATGTTTACTAAAAAAACAGGGAGCGTGCAAAAAAAAAAAGGAAAAAGAAGTAAAAAAAGAAGGAAAAGGAGAAAAAAAAAAAAATTGCTGCGGAATTTCATCTTGTGCTCTGACCTATAAAATTACAGCGGCTGCTCACAGAGGGACAGCTCGTACTGGGGGGCCCCGCAGGATACGTGCAATTACAGCCAAAGCCAGAGCTCTGTGATGGCCGTGACAACTTACATATGAAAGGTTTGACAGTGCTGTGAATGTGCTTGTGCTGTTTGAGGCCAGACGAGGTGGCGAAGGTTTTGCCGCAGTCCGGGCAGGCGTGGGCCCGCGCGCCGACGTGCTGGGAACGGATGTGCCGCTGGAGGTTGCTGGGGTCCGTGAACACCTGAAAGGGAAAACGCCTTGAGGGAGGGGAAACAAAGAGCTGGGAGAAGCCTCTGTGTGAAAATCTCGACCGTGTTTTGGGTTTCTGTCACCGCTGGTCCCGGTGGCAGGAGCGCCGGACACGTACCTCCCGCTGCGAGCGGGGCTGAGCTGCGCCTGCTGTGCGCTCCCTGAAGCGAGCGGTGCTCGCACTGCAACAGCTCTTGGCTCACCCACGCTGCCCTGCCCAGCACCCAGCAGCCCCTCCAACACCCTGGAGAAGGCCAACGGTGGGGTTCTCAAGGCAGGGCTGAGCTCCGCATCCCAACGGAGATGTGGGGGCCAGCTGAGCGTATCTCTGCCCCTCTGCAGTCACAGGATCTCTGACTGCTTTGGGCAGGAAGGGGTCTTTCAAGCTCATCTGGTCCAACCTCTCTGCAGGGAGGGGGGTTGCTCAGAGTCCCGGCCAACCTCACCTGGAATGGTGCCGGGGATGGGGCAGCCACCACCTCTCTGGGCAGCCTGGGACAGGCTCTCACCACTCGGTGTAAAAAGTTTCTTCCTTATATCTCATCCTTACATCTAAAGTTGCCATGCTCCACACCACGGCTGGGCCACTGAACCATGCCAGCGTGGGTCACCCATCCCCTGGACCCCTTCCCCCAGGTCTCAGTGTCCTTTCCCAGTCCAAGCTGCCCACAGGTGGGCACTGTACCACTGTACCTTCACACAGTTTTCACATTCAAACCGTTTCCCACTGTCGTGAGACATCTGGTGACGAATCAGGTTGGATTTCCAGTTGAAAGCCTTGGGACACTGGTCGCACTTGTACTCCCTCTCCTCAGTGTGGATTACCATGTGCTGCTCCAGGCTGGAAAAGAGAGACAGGCTGAGATGAGGGGCAGGCAACAGCCCACAGCTTGGGCCAGCAGTGAGCTGAGCCTGGCGCCAAGCGCCCAGCTCCTGCCCCACGTTGGGGATGTCTGAAACCAGAGTGGGGACTAGAGACAGTGACAGAGAAACCAGCAGCGAGCCCAAGGGTTTGGGGGAGGTTCCAGAACTGAGGGCTGCTGTATGACTGCAAAAACCTTGGTGAAAAGGAGGCGAGCAGCACGTTGGCCACGAGAGGTGCAGCAACATGCAAACACCTTTCCTCTTCTTGGTGTGATTTCACAGACGGAGGCTGCCCTGTTCTGCCTCGACGTGTCGCTGTGTTTTATGATATTTCTTATTAAATACCCGAGCCCATTTACGAGGGGGAAAAGGAAGGTAAAACCAGACCTGACCTTGCAGGTTCCTGGAGGGAAAAATGAGCACTTTGTGACCGAGACTTCTACGGCATCCCCACGGGGAAAGACAAGATATGAGCTGTTGCTGCCGAGACTATCACGTTGCCGTTTTCGTGGGCACAAAGCCCACGGCTTCCCAGAACACAGCAACTTAACATTGGAAAGAAACACGATAAGGTGCAAACACATTTCACTTCTAAATGTCAGACATCTTTTATTACTTAACTCGGCAATTTCAACTTCTGCCAACTGGCAGCCTCTCCCAAACCATGAGGGTGATGGCAAACCGGAGCGGCGGCTGGAGCGGGGCCACGGCAGGGACGGCTCCTCAGCGAGCGCCCCGCGCCGAGCACCTCCTGGGGCCACTGGCCACCCAACCAGCCCAGCAGCCAGGGAAGCTGCAGAGCCTGGGAAGCCTCTCTGTGCAAGAGCAAGTGCTGTAAAACACCGAGCAGGTGGGAAATCCTGCACCTCTTGGGCCAGAGGAGTTACAAATACTCCTCCTGACGGTGAGTTCTGAAGAAGGACAGATTTTATGTGAAATCTACTGCTGCCTGAAATCCCCTACAGATTGATATTAAACCATTCCTATGGAACTTTAAAGCAGGGCTGTATTTTTTATAGGAACATTAAAACTAAACACTACTGGAAAATCCTGCCAGTCTTTGTTAAACGCTACTGGAGAACTTCAAGGCAGATAACCCCTGGGCAACCCCTGAGGGATTCAGGAACCTTGGAATTGACTTGGTCGTGACATATCCTCAGGACTACACTGTTCTCCCTCTCCTCAGCTGCCTATAGGGACCTGCATCCCCAGTGGGAGCACCCTGGCACCAGCAGGCACCTGCCAGCACTCAGAGCAGACCTGACCTGACACTGGGGTGTTTTAAAGTTCCCAGTGTAAAGGATAATTGCACTGACAATTGACCTGCCCTGAAATTTTTGTTCCCTGAGGACACTTGCTGGCACACCCTCCAAAAGGTGACTTCATCACAAGTGGCCTTGAGACTGCAACCGGCCCAGCAACTCTATCTGTGAACTTAGGCAGCCACTTGCCTGCTGCCCCCTTCAAGAACCTCCTCTTCTTTCAAGTCAGATGGTTAATATTCATGAACATGCCCCTTATAAACTGCCAATCCACTAATTCTACAGCAGCAATATTCATTTTTGCTGAAGAAATTGTGTTCTTAACGCCACCAAAAAAAAATTTAACACATACAAAGAAATCTATACCTTTCATATACATATACAAAAATACGTTCCTGTTAACTGTGATTTATGAGTTTATTTAGAGCAAGTATGGACAAACTAATATGCTGTTTAGAGGCAAGTACCTACTGGGATTAGCAAAACATTTATTTACTTAGTCAGCTGCTAAATGCTCAATTTCAGTTCCCCAGTGGCACTCTTGATTTGATCTGTATTAACTTCTGAAAAATTATAAGACCATCAATGTACGGCGACCAGCTACAGCCTGGGCTTTAGTGGCTTTCTCAGAACATAAAAGGCAGCAGATTGATGGGGGAGGGATAGACATGGACATTCTCTCCCAGCTCCACTAAATCCATCAGCACACCAAACGGTGATGTTGCTGACTCTATCTTTCCCCTGTCAAAAAAAGGAACTTTTTATTACTTCCTTGAGAAAACCTCAACCCAAACCTTTGGAATCAATGGTTAAATTACCATAAAACTATGGAGTGCTGGAAGCTAAGAAGGAGAAAGATTCTAATACAGCTAGAGAGATAAAAGACTTGGGATTTGTACTAAAATCATAAATATTTTAAACATTTAAAGGAAGTTCTTTTCTTGTTGGGTAAAAAGAGAATTGCAGCCTCCTGGTATCAAACACAAAGCAGCCAACAGAAACACAAGGTGAGGAATAAAGACATCAGACTGTGCTAGAAGAACCACTGCCAAGAGTTCACCAGCAGATCTATTGCCAACTTTTACAATGCCCAGAGCCCAGCCAGGAGCTAAGCTCTTCAATTCAAACTAGTGGGATGTTTTTGATGTTTCACCTTTCTCTACAGTTTTTAGAACAGATTTTTGCCTTCATTTACCTAGGTAAAAGATCTGAAAGTAACAACATAATTGAATCCAAAATGACTAATGCTGGTACACATCGTATTCTTACACATCCACTGAAATGACACTGGCCTTACACCAGCTTTAACTCAAGGTTTTTTGCTCTACTTGTCCAGTCCATGACAGAGGATTGCCAGTGCTCACAGGTTCATAACAAATCTTGCTGTGCTTGCTGTTTGCTTGGCCAAGAAGGCAACTGAAATAACTATGTGAGAACTTCACCAGACAAAGCTCTAAGTCCTTATACTGTGGAGAAAATCTTGATGATACAGCCTGGGAGCTAAAGGCTCAGGAGGCAAATTAGTGAACCCTACAATTATTTTTTAAAGCCCTCAACTTTTTTAAACTGGCTCCTAATATTTAACTATTTGAGTCTCACATTTCATGTGTGTGAATCAGAGAACTCAAAGACCCCTGCTTCAAAGCAGCATTTTGCCAATAATCTGTGGATGCTTCTACATAGACAATGAGAAATCAAGGTGAAATAAAGTGCTGTCCAATAGCCAATGACATGGAAGGATCCTAAACCCAACACCCCTGAGCCCTATGGAGAAAGGACAGAGCTACCCCCAGAGCCACCCAGCACCGTCCCCGCTCCCCACCATCGGACAGGACCGAGCAGGAGGCGCAGAGAGGGGCAGGTCAGAGGAGGGTCTGTCCGTGTTCTGGTACCTGTATTTATTGGGGAACATCCTCTCACAGTCTTTGCACTCGTAGACCTGTCCATCTCCAAGACCTTCCTGCTTGATCTCGTCGTTGAGGGTCTCGTAGAGGGAGCTGACGGCGTTGCAGGCGTATTTCTTGTGCCGCCGCAGGTCCAGCTTCGACTGGAACAGCTCATCGCAGTCCTCGCAGCGAAACGTGTGCTCCTCTGCAACATAGAAGAGGGGTTCACTGCTGGCTCAGCAATCTCGAGCAATTCTCATTGTTTTACCCAACACTGGGCTCATAATCATCATATTCTGTGAGGATCTACCACATAAAGAAACACAGAGGAAATCTGCGAGTGACGGGAGAGAGAAACCAAGGTAGGCTGTGCCAGCAGATTGCTTTCGTTTTAAGCATCAACAGAAGAAAATAAATCACACAACCAGGAGAGATTTTGTTTTCTTTGTGTCCTGGCCTCTGCTGAGACATGGAGAGCTACAAGAATCAGTGGATACGCAAAACACTGGGGCTATTCTGGAATATTGCTTTGTTTGCATTGAGGGTTTTTAAAAACACAGACAAGTTTGTTCCTCAGAAAGGGCTGCCAGGGAAAAAGGAACAACTCATATTCACAACAAAGACAGATACTGGGAAACGGGTGTTGCCAAAGCCCAAACCTGGAGAAGGTTCCTTCCAGAAAGTCTTTCTGACACTGTCCCCCATAGCTCATCCCACACAAATGCAGAGGCTCAGCATGCCACCAAACCCAAGGAGCTCAAACACAGAGCTCCATGGAAGGAAGAAAAGGAAGCCAAATTCTTTGTTGTTGTGCTGGGGTGGGGTTTTTTTATTTGTTTTTGGTTGTGGGTTTTTTTAAAAAAAAAAAAAAGCTCTAATGCATATAATAAATTATTGTAGTCAAGGTCAAACAAATTAAAACGAGGGCAGCTATTATTAAGTTTACAAGGCAGCATCCTGACCATCGTGCCAAGCCAAACAATCTGCTCAGAGCTGTAAATTTTCCAGGAGAACAAGCTCTGCGAGGGAGTCGGGAGAGCTCTGGGTGCCTCCACCCAGCAGCCAGCCTGACACAGCAGCTTTCAGCCACCCCTCTGTCCCCGCTGCCGCATCGCCCTGTCCTCTGCCCTCCTCCTCCGGGGCTCTGCTTCCTATTAAGTTTTATTCTCTTTTTA
This sequence comes from Ceyx melanurus, assembly GCA_024611195.1. Taxonomy (NCBI): domain Eukaryota; kingdom Metazoa; phylum Chordata; class Aves; order Coraciiformes; family Alcedinidae; genus Ceyx; species Ceyx melanurus. The sequence goes on along the minus strand of JANHGL010021790.1, from coordinate 7,521 downwards.
GAAGGAAGCTTGTGGTAAAACATGTTAGCTCAGAGGGAAATATCCTGAGAGACACAGCCAAAAGCTGCTGTTGATGGAGCTGATCCACCCCCCGAGTGCTGCTGTTGCTCTAGGAAAGGGGACAACAGGGTGAGCCTCGGGTGGCACTCGAGTCTTGGTGGCTGCTTCTCTGCCTGCAACCTTCCAGCAAAGCCTTGGTTTAAAGTACCCCCCTGACACTTGTTTGCCCGAAGCTTAGCGCAATTACAACCACTTTAAGGTCTGAGAGTGTGCTGTATAGAAATCAGGGTTAATTTGTTCACGGTGTGAGGGGAGCACAAGCGCAGGCAGAGTCACACCCGGTGACCACCATGTCCCCACCTGCTCTCGGGCCATACTCTCCTTTCTCTGTTCCTCTCAGTACAGCCATTTAAACCCAGGCTGTGGTTTTCGACCCGTGCCCCCCTCTGTGACTTGACTCTGTGGTGACTAAGAGGGACGAGATCCCATGAGCTGCTACAGCAAAGTATGTAGGCAGATGAAAGGGGTCCACACCTACACTGAAAGTATCAACATGCCCACAAGCTGGAAAAAGTCAAACACAGCTGAGAAAGAAAGTATCACCAAGACACCATCAGAGAAGCCTTGCTATTTATCCAGCAGCATGTTCAGTGGCACTGTACCCCTGTACTCAAGGAAGAAATAAAGCAGAGATGTTCTAGGATCTTCTGAACTGCAGAGAGGGTTGTACAAAGCAAGAAAATCCAGCAGGTTGACATTTTCCTTTGGGGGAAAAGGGATTTTGACTGAAAAAGGAGACCTAAGGGAAGAAAATACCTGTGTCTTTCCCTTTTCACCTGGTTCTGACAGGTTGTATGCTCTGAAATTACCACCCCACAGTGAAGAGCATCAGGTCCTACTCTGCTCCTTAAAGAAACTCTGTTCACCAGCATTTTGTAGAACAGCACCAATATGCATCTTGTGTGGTTTATATCCCAGGGAGGGAAACCTGCAAATCAGGATATAAAAAACTACCCAGCAGCACTGAGAGACCCTCTATAACCTACCACTAAAAGAATCCAAACTTCTTTTTATGGGGGGTGATGATAATAATTGTAGCATCACAGTATGTCTTGTCATTACATTTTCTGTGTAACAGCAGCACTAAGCAAGTGCCACCCAGCAGAATTAACATTTCATTTCCACAGGTTTATGAGCCAAAAGCATTCTTGGTGTGAAAGCAGCAAGGAGGGGGGGGCAGGGGCTGTGACTAGGTGTGTTTAGGTGCCTTTTCACTCCCCACACATCCCCAACTCGGGTGAGAAGAGACAAGCCTGACAGCATCAAGTGTCCCGAACGCAGGCACCGCATGGGCTGAGGCAATAATCTCATCATGTCATCTCTCCTCATGATTAATGGATTCATGTTAGCTCTGAAACAAGCATTCAGCTGCTGCAACCTTCAGTTTCCACAGTCTCGGACGTCAAGCTGTACTCCCAAGTGTCACTGGCACTAATAAACAGCATTTTACTTGTGTTCTGTGTTCTGCTCTCGGAGACGTACGTGGAGAGCAGCTCATCTGACTCATGCAGCCCACTGAACTGTGGAGTAACAGGATAAATCCCTCACTAACTCCAGACAACGTGGAGCTCTCTGGCAATGTGTGTGGGGGTGTGTGGGTGTCTACCTCAGAATTCACTCCCCTGATCAAACCTTTCCCCTCTTTGGTAAATACAGCAAAGGCTCAAGGCAAGGTGGCTTCTGTAGAAGGACTGGGAGCTCCCAGGTACCTGCACCTCTTAGGAAGCTCCTGTGTAACTCCCACCATCTCTCAAACTCAAAATGCTAATTCCCCAGACCCAAAAACCTGGAAGGGAGTGAAAAGATCTTTTTTTCCTTTTTTTTTTCACTTCAGAGAAAATGCATCAAAATACCTTCTGCAAATCCACACTAAATTCTTCCTACTTCAGTTTGAGATTTACATGATTAATTGTATCTTATTTCACCCAAGTGAACTCTAGGAACTAGAAATCCACTTTGAGATTGAAAAACCAGGCAGAGAGAATACTTTGCTACATAGCAGGTTGAAGATGGGCAACTTGCAAGCAGCCTCTCCCACCATGTACAACCTGACAGAGCACTACCTGTTGCTGTCAATGGGAGTAACATGGTTTTGTCCTTTCTGTGAGACTACTGGGTAGGTAGGGAGATGAAATCCATCAATACTAACTACAGTAAACTACTCAGTAATAACTGTCAGAGAAGAGATTTTGCTTCTGATTCTCCTTGTCCTTCATCAGCAGAATTACAGATCTCACACAGAAGACACAGGCAGTAGAAGCTGCTGTAGCAACATCTACACAAGCTGAGAGCTGCCCCATGGGACGTGCATGAAGAAATGTAAGAAAGAAGGCAGCTCAGCTGAGGCAAATGTGGGTTTTGCATTCACATCATTTCAGAGCTCCCCAGCCTTTGCACATCACTAAACTGACAAACCTCTATTTTGTACAGGTTTGCACTTCAGTAGCCAGATTCCTCTTGCACCATCACACACCACGGCTTGTTCACAGCAGGAGAAGATGGATTATAAAAAAGCCAACAAAAGACTGAACTAAAGACTGACAAAAATAGGATTAAAAGCCTCACAGTCACACATTAAACATGCTGCCACTGGTTGCAAGTACTATTTTGATGCTTACACAGGTTAAACTGTTAAACAGGAAGAACTGGCTGGCTGAGCAGCTGATGGTATCGTATCAATACCCAGCACCCATTCCTCCAACCTTCCCAACAACCAACTGCAGAAGATTAGAGATCAAACTTCTCAATAAATACTCTGCAGGGAAAGGGACTGACCTGGAGCCTAAGGGCCAGACAAAAAAATGAATCCTAAGTACCAAAGGAAGCTCAGGAATGAGCTAAGAAGACCTGGTATCTATTTTGTGTCTATATCAGACACCTGATTTGTAGACTTCAGGTTCATTCAAGTGGGATTGTTTTTGTTATTTTGTTTGGTTTTTTCCTCATCTTTGAGCACCAAACATAAAAATACTGCCTTTCAAAGCAAGTTCTCATTAAAGTTTTCTTCTTTCTTTAAGCCCTGCAAATGCAAATATTGCCCTTCAGAAAAGGTTACTAGTTCAGCATCTCACAGGGAGAAGGGGATAAAGAGAAAAGAAAAATCCAGTTACAAAAAAATTGCTGCCTGTTCTCTATGTCTTGTTTGTCAAATCCAGGGTTGTATGTGCCTATCTTAAGTTCCATCAGTAACACTCAGGACAAAGCAGGAATGTAACAGAAAAATAAATCAGTGCCTAATAGCTTTCAGAGAAACCAAGGGGAACACAATTATGTGGCATCTACATGCTAATCTACCAGACTTGAATCTCAAAGGAGTTCAAGTGCCCTACTCAAAATTCCTGCAGTGATAAGGGGTCTGCTGTGTTTGGCTGGGGTTTGGATAAAAGATTTTTATGATAATTATCTTTGTGTGGAACAATTTTGCATTTTCCTTCTTGTTAATTCAGAGTCGAAATGGGGGTGCGAGGCAGCAGGAAGATACCATTACTGAAAGTAAAAAGTATTAAGAAGTCAAATATTTAACGTTGGCCTATTATAATTTGAAAGCAATTATGTGGCAAAAGCCCCAGACCTTACCAGGAAGATCCAGATAAATGTTACTTAATGACACAAAGGGAAAACAAGGAGCACTTTTTGCTTGTTCAAATAAAAGCCCATTGGAAACAGACATGCAAAATAATGGTGAGTGTTCCTTCTGATTTCTCCCTGACATCATAAAGCAGATGTTACTTCATCACTGTGAAATTACAGAAATTACTCATCTCTGTGGGTCAGTCTCGAGAAAATGATTAATTTTTGGAGAGAGCACACTGGAAAAATAATCCCAAGCCTGCTGCCTGTTCATTCACTTCACCCAGGACCTTCAGCAAAGGAGTTTCCAGCAGCACTAATCCTCAAACTATCCTTTATTTTTCCAGAAATACTTCAAACTAATTGTGCACATCACGTGGACACTTTTTTTTTTTTTAAGAGTTTCACTGCAAATTTTAATCTGAAAATGATATTCATATACAGGTTAAAAGAAAACAAATGTATTGTAGGATGTCCTGGTGAGACAACTCAGACTTCATCAATTAATTATGGAGAACAGTATCTCCCACTAACAGGTTAAAAATGACTGGTAGATGAGAAGATATTTATAGAAATTAGTCATCAAATTATAACACAAAACCTGCAGCAGGCTCTACCTTCAATGAATGAACAGGAAGAGACATAAGTAATATGCCCTAAATCCCTTCACTGGAGAAAATTCCTCTATTTTTGTGTCTCTCTCTAACTTTTGTCATCCCCAAACATCAAGGCAACTAAGAACCCTATAAAATGAAGCATAACTTTGCAAGTCCAGATGGATTTTCATTTCATTTTGGGCTCACAATGTCCTTCACCTGAGGTGAGGTTTCTGCAGAGCTCTGACAGGGTTCTGTACTCACCTCAGGACTTGCAAACAGCCATTTTAACATGTAGGAGCTGCAAGGTTTTTGATTGCCCTGGATATGTCTGTGCTGTTCCCTTGCTTTTGTAATTGCCCTTTGGGGAATGGTGCAGCACTTCTTTCCTAATTTACCTACAAGAACACTTCTGCTGCACACTGTTTGCACTGAAAGGCTCTGTCACTTGCAGTGGAAGAGGTGGGACACCAGAGTCAGGCTCAGATAAAAGTTGACAACACCCAAGAAAAAAAAAAATCTGAGATTGCCAGACTATTTCAGGCCATGTTTCCCCCCAACCTGCTCTCCTGCCACTGACAAGAGCCAGCCACAGCTACCAGAGAAGCACCCAAGGGCCCTGCAGAGGAGGTGAGCAGCAACCTGTTTCCAGGGAGTGACAGCTCTGGATGGCTCTGCTGCAGGGACCCAGCCCAGCCTGCAACTCCTTCCCATCCCCAAGTCCCATCTGGAATCTTACCATAGGAATTCCACCTATTTCTGCAGTGCCAAGTGCTTCTTTTCTTTTCTTTCTGAAGCTGCACCTGAACCCAAAGCTTTCAAGGATCTAACAGAAGAACAGGCAGAAGTTCCATGCTGCTTCTTGTGACAAAGACAAGGACTTTATCAACCTCTGTGTGTGGCGTGGAAAGGAAGAATCTAACTCTGGTTTTACAAGCCTTGGGATGGCTTGACCTGTTTTTATTACACCCAAAGAAACACAGTGACCCTGGGGAATAAAAAGGCAGCACCAATCATATTCCAAACCACACTGCTCCTTCAAGAGAAGCAGCAAATGAATCTGCTGTGTGCCTTGAGTGAGGTTAATAAAAACTCTCCTGCTATCATTGACTACAACAGCTGCTCTCACCAGAGGAAAGAGTGAAACAGGCATCAAACAGTAACAGTTCCAGAAGGGGCAGGTACTGCAGCAGGTTTTAGTCCCAGCTCAGCACTGTCTGAGGTTCTCAGCATTCCCAGGTTTGCTGTGAGAGGTGCAGAAAGGTCCTGGCTAGCAAAACAAGGCCTTACCTTCCATGCTGGGCGCCATGTTCCCAAGTGAATAACCACCTTCCTTCAAATACACCAAGAGCTCTTCTCCTGGCTCAATTTCTTTAATAACTTTATAATAGATCTGGGAATCAGAAACAAAAATTGAGAGACACGTTAAATATGCAAAAAAACCCTTGCGTTTTACATTTTAACCAATAACTCAAATTATGCCAGCTAACAGGGGAGGCTGTCACTTGATCTGTGTGATAATTGCCACTGCAAGCTCCTTTTTCTGCCTTTATTTTACTCTACATGTGTCAGTGTTTCATGTGGCTTGGACAATAAAGCAGCATTTACAGTAACAGCCTCTCTCATTCAAATTGCACCAAATCTTCCCATTGTTTTCCACACCTCCTGTAAACTCAGGGAGTTTGTGATAGACAAGGGAAGATTAAACTGATGGAATTGAGGTGTTGAAGCCCCTGCTTCTCTAAGCAGGCCCAGTGATTAGAGAGCAGAATGAGCAGATCTTCACAGAGCTCTTTTGTAGGTTACCTAGAACCTGAGGAGCCCACCATTGAAGACCAGATCAGAACCATTCAGCTGAGCAGCTTATCCCCATTCAGAGTTCCTGTCTCACACAGAACCTGGACCTTCAGAGATGCAGCAAGGCCAGCACTGTTCACCTCCTGAGCATGGGGTAAAGGACACCCAGGCCTCACACGGGTTTCCTGAACCCCAATGAATTCTCACACTCAAGAATGCATGTCTTAGAAAATACTACAATGAGAAAGCAACCCCCTTTATCTGAGGTGCAACGTTGCAAAGCATCAACATCTTAGTGTCACACACCAATCCTTACTGTTCCACCCCCAACCCAGACAGAAACCACAGCCATGCACCCAGCCACAGCTGGGTTAGATCTGAACAGACCCCAAAAGCCTCATTCCTTACAGAATGGTGGAGTCAAGGGAGGAAGAGTGTGCTGGCAGCAGGCAGAGCTGCTGGGTCCCTGGACCAACGGACAAATCAATTGTGCTCCCAGCCAACTGTTGCTCGTGGTGCCTGGGGCAGCTCTTGGTGTGGGGACCCAGCTCTGTCACTTCACCTGGGAGGAATTTCATGCAGAATTCCACTAGGACAACAGTGAAAAAGAGCAGCAGGAGGAAAACGGCAGCAGGATGGGAGTCTACGTGACCCACAAACAGGAGAACCAGAACTCCACAAGACTCAGTGTCTTCCATATGTTTTCCAAATTTTTAGAAGGTGCTGGCTGGACCCTGTCCTAACAGTATTAAATGTGATAATTCTGTCAGTTACAGTTATTAACTGCAACGTTTTATTAGCTCTGCCTTTAACAGCAATGCATTACTTTCTTTTTCAGGGTATCACCCAAACAATTCCCTAGACTGGCTGCCACTCAGCCTCTGCCAATCTACCATGAGGAATGAAGACACAAAACTCCCACACGCTGGTGTGGGCTGCAATAATCATTTCCCTACGATTAATTTTTCTTCCATTCCTTCACACAGGAGCACAAGGCCTGGAACACACGTGTCTCCAAGCCCAGCATCAGCAGGTGCCTGGTGCTCCTGACTCTCCCGCTCCATCCCGAGGGCCACAGCTACCGAAGTTTTGCTCCCGGAGCAGCATCGCACGGTTCGGTGGGGACAGAAGAATCCACCTACTGCTCTGAACTTTTCCTCCGGGCTGAGCCCGGGGACTCCCCAGATCAATAACCACCCGCAACACAACCAAACACCAAACCAGCCAGCGACTGCATCACGGCAGCACCCACCCCGTTCTCCAACAGCGCTGCCACTCACCCCGCGGTGCCCGCGGAGGTGCCGCTCCGGGCGGACGGGCTCCCCCGGGGCGGGGTTCGCTGCCCGATACCCGTCGAGCCCCTCTCGGGCAGGGCAGGGCCGGCCGAGGGCTTCCCCGAGAGCGAGCAGCCCCAGCCAAGGGACTCCCGCCTTTCCCCGGCATAGACGAGCCAAAAAGTCTCCGGTGGAGGAGTCCCGGGCAGGCGGCGGGGCCGGTG
>JANHGL010021788.1:0-24964 GCA_024611195.1 Ceyx melanurus | reverse complement strand
GCGGTGGAGAGGGGTTAACCGGGGCCCGGCGAGCGAGGCCTTGCGGGCGCGGGTTGCAACCGCGGCGCCCATTGTGTCGCGCCCCGCCCGCGGCCTCCGCCGCTCGGCCAAGGCCCGGCCGCCCCCGCTGTGCGGTGCACGGGAGGAGGAGGAGGAGGCCGCCCGGCTCGTCTCGGCGGAGCAGCGTGGATCGGCGGCGCGGGGAGCCCGGCGGGCGGGCGGGTTGTCGGCACGCTCGGCGCATGTGGCGGGTGGGGGTGGCCATGTTGCTTCCCGCCCGCGGGGACCCGGCGGGAGGCGAGCGGGGAAGCTCTCGGGGGAAGGCAGATGCCGTGCCTCGAAAGTTTGCGGGGCCGCTGCCCGCGGGGAGGATCTGTGAGTTCGCCGAGGAGCTCCTGGGGGTTTTGGCAGCTGCAAGAAGCAATCGGCGGGACTGGTGAGACCCGAGGCGTGTTGCGAACGAAATTGGCTTTTTCCGCTGATGTCATCTTTCTGGATTACATTTTTAAACACACTTTTTTTATACTTTTCATGATGATTAAATACTCTCCCCCCCCTTCTTCTGACGTTATGTTTACGGGATTAGCTCCGTTTTATAAACGTTGTCCCAGCCTCTGCTCCCCTAAAGACCCGAAGCAGCTGGATGTGCTCCAAGTGCAGTTGTTATTCTAATCCCCAACGTTTGTGTGCGGTGAGGAGTGGACAGCAGAAGGCTCTGAGTCGGGGTTTCAAGTAAATGAAACACCTCAGGAAGGCTGGTTTCTTGCTGCCACTTGCCAGCTGTGAATAAATACCCCGTGTGTACTTTGGAGAATTTTTGTGAGGTGTAGACAGAAAGTGTTTTAAGTTTGGATATCACTTGAGTCTTGAAATAAAGATGATTTTCATGCTTTTGTGTCTGGGACAGTGATGCTAAAATTTTCTAACATGGACAAAGAAAACCCTCTCCCCTTTCCTTCCTAGGAGGAGGTGGAAATTGTCCATCATTTATAAATTGACAGTTCTAGCAGGAAGGATGTGAGTTAAGCAGTGAACTGGATCCCCAGGAGCTCCCAGAGCTGCTCTGTCAGAGCTGTAAACCCCCAGCTCTGCAGATGAGCTTCCTCTCAAGGTTTTGTGATGAGTGGAGTGCAGCAGGAGTAATAAATCAGTTGTGATGCTGGGGGCTGAAGTGATTCAGGGTGTGGGGTTGTGGCCTTGGCTGTGGTGCTGGCAAAAGCCTGGGCTGCACCATTCCCTCTTGCATAAGCATGAGGCTGCATGTTGAGCTAGGTCTGGGGCCAGTTTAGCCAAAAAAATAAACAATTGTTTTTGCTAAGCTGCTTCCCAGCAAGATTGGCCTCCCAGAGCCAGGTCACTGCAGTGACAAACAGTTGTGCTGAGCCAGGGGAAGTGGAATATAGGGCAGCACTCAACTATTAAGTAATGCTGCTGTGGAACATTGTGCCATAGTGAAGCAGGTTGAACTTCAGGAAACAAACACCAGCTGCTCCTGTTGATTTTCAATTATATTTAAATGCAAACCTTCTGTGTTTTGGCCTTTTGGGTGGCTCACACCTCTCCCTGAGCTTGAAGTTAGACTTGTGCAAGTGACTGAGGTCACCAGTGCTTCACGTTGTGGGAATGCTACATGCTTTCCAGGTGAGCAGTTTAATTATCTGTGTGGTTAGGGGTTGGATTGCTTGATCAGGAGGAAGCTGTGCTGGTGCTGACCTTGAAAATCACCCTGGGTTTGGAGGGGTGATGTCACCTGGGACACTGCCCTGCTGGAAAAATGCCTTGTGAAATGCAAAATGTGACTGGGTTGTTCTGGAAATGGAGCATCCTACTAAAATCACCCTTTCTAAGGACTCCTGTGCTCTGAAACAGAACATGCATTATAAGTCTTGTTCAAAGTGCTCGAAACTGTAGGAATATTGAGAGTTGAGTGCTGCAGGGAGTCCCAGGGAAGTTGCTAAGAAAAGCAGCATTATTCTAAGTAAATACAGCCCAGTGGTTGATTCTCCACTGCAGGGAAAGCTGGAGCCTCTGCAACAGTGAGTTAACCCCTCATTTTTCTTCTTATGCATTCTATTTTAAGGCTATTTTAGATGAAATAGAATATGCAGAGTTGTCCTGTCAGTGCTCACTCTTGGTTTTTATGCTGCATGGCAGTTGTTACACCCACGAGTTTAACTGTATTTTAAGCTACATGGGTGAAACCACTTCTGTGTAGTTAGCAAAAAGTGCTTCTTTCACCAGCTGATTGGTAGGTGGGACCCCAAAACTTGCTTTATTGTCTCAAAACTCTATTTAGATGAAGCAGCTTTGTCTCAGGGGGCTACAAACATAGTGGTGTAGGGCCTTGAAATTCTGGAAAGCTCAAAAATAGCTGCTAAGGTTGGCTGAAAAGCATTTATTTTGTGTCATTTGAAGTGCAGTAATTCAGGGTTACTCTTAGGGTGAGGTATTTCTGCTGCCATTCAGCCAGGGACCTGCAAACAGCAGTTTTCAGCTGGAAAACATTTGTTCCTTGCATTGTTTTTTCTGAGCTGATGCAGGGTAAAGGTGTCTTGTGCTGCTCAATGAACATATCCAGCATCTTCCCAGTGGTAAATTACATATATAATAAATAATTCCTGAATACAAAGCTTCCTCTGAGAGGAGGGTGATGTTGGACAACTTGCAAATTTGAGATAAACCTTTTTTTCTGAAAGCAGTTTAAAAGCCCAAATCCATTTCACACTGCACATGAATGTCAGGCTTATTTCAAGGTGATGCCTAAAATTAGCATGTGGGATATTTTCAGGAGAAAATGAGAGTTCTGGCAGCTTTGTGAAGGTGAGTTTGGGAGGAGAGGGGAGGGAATCAAAGGAGGGATGTTGGAGAGCCACGGTGTGAAAGGCAGAGTCTGCTAATGTGACTCCTCAGCCAGATGTGTCTTTCACTTTCTAAAGTCAAGATTAAACTTCAGTTTAGAGACTGTTTAACCTACCAACTTAAAGCAGGTCCTCATTTCTTACTCCTAAAACCTTCACCTGTGGCAGGTGCTGTGTGACCCACAGGTTTGGCTGCAAGTGCCAGGTGTCCCTGGTTCTTCTCCAGTGGATATGAGGAATTGATGTGTGTAAATGTCTTAGCCCATGGGTAATTTGTTGTTGCAGCAGAGTGGGGTGAGAAGGGGCAGCACAAGGGCAGCAGCTGGAAAAAAAACCCCACAGATCCTGAAATACTTTGCTACACCTTGTAACTTGTTTGCTGATTGTGGTTACAAGGCTGTGAGTTAAGTGCTGAAAATCTGATGGGTCCTTTCCAGTGTCAGAAGTTTCAGCAGTCTAAAGGGTTCTGATGCTCCTCACATCATCAGGTGGGATTTTTAGCTCTGTGTATTCATTCCTCAGAGTTTCCATCAGATCACCACTTGGATTTGCTCCTTACAGCTCATAATTCTCGTGGGTGGCCTTGATTCCCTTTTTGTCAAGAGCATTTTGAAATGGAGCCCTTGATTTTGTGCCTTGGGAGTTACTGCAAGAAGGACCAGCAGGTAGTTGACTTGCTTTTTTTTTCCTTAGGCATCTTTTAACTGGGACATGCAGATTTCTGTTGGAAACCTTAAAGATGGAAAGAAATGTCTATTTTGGTTTAATATGAAAACTTTGGAAGCATCTTCTAATGAATTCTCTTTCATCAAGAATCCATAGTAGTGCTAGGCTATGTCCTTTGCAGCTGGCCTTCCTAATCAACTCCTGTGGCCAATTAGATGCCATGGCTGTGGTCTGGAAACACTTGGTGAATCCAAGCCCAACTGGTTGTTGTGTTCCACAGACAAACCTGCTGAAGCAGCTCTTGCTGGAAGTGCTGCTTGATTCCACCCCAGTGATGTGTACACCTTCCCTTGGCAGGCTGCTCATGGGTGCTGTGGAGAAAGAGCAATTAAAGCACCAATTAAATCAGTGTCAGCATGCAGGTGACCTGCAGATAGGCACAGGCAGTGAACGCTGAGCAGGCAAACCCTCTGTGGCCTTCTGCAGCTCATTCCTCCATCAAAAGCCACGTGGGTAGTGAAGAAATGTCACTTTAATTATGTGCTGTCTCATGTGTGAGGCCATAGGAAGCTTTCCAGTTGATCTGGTAATTCTACCTTGTTTTATGGCATCTATTTTAAAAGCAGTGGTGCCTCATAGTAGTAGAGACAGTCATTTTTAGGTTGAAGGATGCATTAGTTATGAGCAATAGTAAATAGTGTGAAAGGTTTTAGATGTAGTTCTAGGAGCTGCTGCTGGAGACAGTCTGACTTCAGTAGTGCCAGAGTTGAAGGTGTGAGTTGGTAAAATGTGGACAATTTAACTTAAATTTGAGTTGTCTTTTTGGAAGCTTTTAAAACCTGCATGCTCATGGTTTGGGGTGAAGTTTGAGTAGCTGGAAACAAGAACTAGTTAATAAAGCTCCATGTATTGGTGAGAAAATCCCTATGAAGACAGATCTTTGGGTGCTACCTAGAGTTTGCCAGCTGGGACTGTGAAGGTTAACCAGTCTGTTATCTCTAAATCCATTGCACTTCTCAGCAGCTTTGGTAAACTGAGTAAGATGAAAGCCTGGAGTAAACTGTTCCATTAATGAGGTGATTTCCCAGCACTTCATCCACTCACTGCTTTGCTTTCAGTAAGACAGTTTCATTTTTCAGTCCTGCTCTGCTTTTGCTGCACTTGGGAATGTCTAGAGTCTTTAGGTTGCCTTTGTTTATGTTACTGAAGAGCTTTTTCTTTCAGTAGTTGAGCTGTGCAGGAATTTAGTTGAATTTAGCTGTATGATTGAGCTGTAGCCCTCCTCCATGTCTCCAGTACTCCACTGGGGCTGGCAGAGTGGAGGGAGATGGGGGTAACTGGTGGGGACACTGGGGCTAACAATAGAGCTTTGTGCTCCCTGCTTTGGAGGAGTGACATTAGAATTTCAGACCTGACACAGTGGCTTCTGAAAAGGAATGATCAGCTTGAGGGGCTTTGCTTGCAAAGGGAATATATTCTGTCGTTTAAAAATGTTAAATTGTAATTGGCATCTCTAGACAATCACTGTGTAGAGATAAAAAACTTGGTCTAATCTGTTGTAAACAAGTGTAATTACATTTGTGTGTGTAAGTTGAGAACCCAAGTGTTTAACTTGTGCTGCTCGCCTGAAGCTTTGTTAGTGGTGATGTTGCAAATATCAAGATAAATATTTACTGGTTTGGTTTCTGGTTGCTTATACTAGCTGACTCTAGAGCTGAGAGCTGCAGCCGTGTCTCCTCATGGGAGTGACAGATGTGTCTGAAATAAACAAGACCTGTACATTTGTTTCCAGTGATGTTTTGTAAATATGATAGAAAAAATTCCTTCTAAATTCCTATTGTGGCAATTGTTTAGATGTGCTGTTCCAGGTACCAGTGCATTGTGCATTTCTGCAATAAAACTGCTTTAAAATCAGTATGCTCAGTAAACTGCTCTGAAAACAAAAATACAGGGAGCAAATCACTGCTCAGCAGTATGAGAATTCCTACAGCTAGCATTTATTGCAGGAGCTGCTCAGGTGTTGGAAGAATAAAGGGATGCAGATTGTGCTTCCACCATGAGATTTGGGCCCCTAATCCAAGGTGATTTAGAGGAACTCCACTTCAACCTTCTTAAAGCTGCTTCAAAGAACTAAATTGCTTCAATAAAAAATCAAGGAACATACTAATAATTTCTTTCTTCAATCAGGAAACCACTCCCAACCCTCAGCCTTCAGAAGAGGAGAAAACTGAGCCAGCACCTACTCAGGAGGTTGCCAGCCCTGAACAGTATATTAAGCATCCACTACAGAACAGGTAAATACTGCAGCAGCCCAGCTGCAGCTTTGCCAAGCACAGGAAAATGCCTCTGGCTTTACAGTTCATTCTTCAGCTGATGCTTTCCAGCAGCACTGGCAGAGTTCTCCATTTTTAGGTGGTTTTTGCAGTGAGGTTGCAGAGGAAACTGAATCCAGTTGTAATTTAGAGGCTTTTCCCATCCTGTTTTTACAGAAGCTAAAAATCTTTGCAGATTTGGATGCACCCAGGTAATTGGAATTTCTTCTTTTTTAGCAGGAAAACCAGCAGTAGTTAAAAGTATAGTTGAAGAAGTTAGTGGAAAAATCCAAGCCCTCTGCTTGTGGTGCTGCCCAGGGTGATTTCAACACTGCTGGAGCTGTCAGGGAGAAATAAACCTGTTTTGTTCAGCTCCTCTTGAGCAGTTCCAACACTTCAGTGCTTTTAGACCCAAAAAGAGCATCTTTGAGTGGACAGGTTCAGTTTCTCTGAGAGATTTATATGCAGTAGAGAGAATGATGAAGAAAATAGGATGGAGAGTTTTTCATTTAGTCTTGTCCAGATTTAAGAATTGAAGTAACAATGTTTTTGAAAGATTGCTTCCTTGTAAAGCTGATGCTCCTAGTGGGAGTGCTTGGGGAAACTTCCATGTCATACACAGCTTTTGATTTATACCAGTCCTTGGCATGTTTCTAAGGAAATGACTGCAAAGAGAGCTGTGCTTTTAACTCAGTTGGTTTAGACCATCAGTTATTTGTGCAGGGGATTGCAGTCTAGCAGGGAATCAGCTGGGGCTTAGGAGTTCAGGCTTGGAAATCATCCCAAACTCTCTGAGGTGTTGCCCTGAATGGCTGGATCAAGTCTGCCCTGGTTCTTGGGAACCCAGATACTGTTGAGCTGCAAAGATCTGGAGTTCAGAACTGACTTTCTCATGTATCTTACTGAGGAAAACCAACTTTCTTGCTCGTATCGTAGTTTGGCTACAACACCACCAAGAATTCTCTTCTAAATCCAGTTTCTACATGCTCTTTTATTTGTTTTCCTTTAGATGGGCACTCTGGTTTTTTAAAAATGACAAAAGCAAAACTTGGCAAGCAAATCTTCGACTGATCTCCAAGTTTGACACTGTGGAAGATTTCTGGGCGTAAGTAAAGTTGGTTTTTTATTTCCATCATAATCCTGACACGTGTTGGCAAAGCTGAAAAAGTCCTCTGTTAGCTGCAGCTTTTTTTGGGTGTCAGTGTTTGCAGCCTGTCCCATTCTCCCAGTGTGGAATGAAGGAATTTTGACTGGAGAAGTGCTTTGTGTGTGGAGTGACTGATTGTCACCTAGCCCCATAAGGTGGGCCTGGGAATTCCACATGCTTTGCTCAACTCCTGGAAGATTTTGCCTGCCATAAGTGATAAAATGAGTAGGAGTTGGCAAGTGGCCTGAGCTGCTGACCCATCTACCACCAAGAGAAAAGAAAAGCTGCTGAAAATGTGGGCCAAGCTTGTCAGTGTGGTTGTTGGAGAGGGGAGTAGTAGAATAGGATTAGTTATGTAGTTATTAAATTACTGTATATTATAGTTATTATAGTGCCTCTAACCAGCTCTCCCATCCCTGCTGTGGGGGTGACCAGTGATTGATGAACATGAGAAGATCTTGAGTGAATTGAGAAGTTCTGGCTCCACTGTGGTCAGAGTGGGAAATAGGTGTGGTGTTCTGGGGCAAAAATACTAAAGTTAAGGTAAAATTGAAGGAGGGGAGCTGGTAAAGCTGTAAGTGGCTTTGGAAATTAATAAATAGCAAAGGGGAGTATCACTCCTAAATCCTCTCTAGCTGTAGAAATAGCAACTTTTCTCCTTATTCCATGTATACATGTTAGAGAACACACACAACTAGTTGCCATGAAAGTTGAGTGAGTTATGTCTCTAATAACCATTAGGAGTGGGATTAAAAGCAGCATTGAATAGGAAGTGTTCATAAACCAGCTTCCATTCTGCTGCTTTGAGCCCAAAACATCTTCAAGCTAATGCATTTATGCTGCTGAAAAAGACAAAATGTATCTGAAGTAACTTCAGTGCTTTTTAATTTCTGTGGTTTGATCATATGTCCGAAATTCTTCAAGACTTTTTGTACTTGAAAATAATGATCGATTTTTTAATCCTGTTTTTTTCTCTCCCAATAGTTTATACAACCATATCCAGCTCTCTAGTAATTTAATGCCTGGTTGTGACTACTCACTCTTTAAGGTATGCTTGCTAACCTTCTTCTCTTCCATTATGGATGATGATGGGTGGGTTCCTGGCTCTGCAAGACACTCTTTCACTTCAGATGTGGTTGGGAATGCCTTAAAAGAGTTAAATTTTTTAGGGAGTCCCACACATGTGCCCTCAAAATCAGACTGTCACTAGTTCTGTAAAATGCAGGTGTTTGCTTCAGTACATCTCAGGCAGAATGTTGTAATCTGGTACTTAGAGAAAGGGCACTTGAGGAGTTTTAGAATGTTAGCAGAAGATAATTTCTAGACAGTATATATCTAAAGTATATAGTTTAAAGTTGCTATTTGGGTGTTCTCTGCCTGTTTGGGAGAAGCCCAGCTGGGCTCTGCTGTAACCTGTGGCTGCTCTCTGCAGGATGGGATTGAACCCATGTGGGAAGATGAGAAGAACAAGCGAGGAGGCCGCTGGCTGATCACACTAAACAAGCAGCAGAGGAGGAGCGACCTGGATCGCTTCTGGCTGGAGACAGTAAGCACTGCAGGGGCTGCAGCTGCACAGCCCTGCTCTGGGGTTTACCTGCTTGCCTCTGCCACGCTGCACTTGGTTTAGAAATAATCTTGAAAATGAATAGTAAATATAATTCTAGTCATTGCAGTGAGTGTTGTAGAGAAGGATACAACTGGAACTGACTCAGAAGAGCCTTGAAGTCAGTGTGACCTGGGCTGGAGGGGCACACATTGCAGACAGCACAGTGCAAAGCAATCTCAATATCTGATTTTTTTCCTTCCCTCAGAGGTGAGAAGGGATTATATATGGATTGGAAACATAGAGATAGTGTATGTAGATTGAAGGCTGGAGAGCTCTGCTCCTTGCTGGAGAGCCAGCAGTGCCACAGAGCTCAGATACCCAGGTCACTGAGCTCTAAAACAACCTCCAGTAATTATTTGTTACCAGCTTTCTCCAATAAAAATCAAAGCCTCTTCCTTTATCACTCCTCTGTGGAACACACTTTTATTATCTACTGATCTTTAATGGTTCTGAACTGTAAACTAAGCTTAATTGGAGGAGACTTTTCCCCTGTTGTGCAGCATTTTGTGAAGCCTGCAGTGTTTATTGAGCATGGCAGTCATGCTGCATGTCCCACTGATCCATCTGTGGATGGTTGTGGTTTAAACTTCACCATGTCCAGCTTCCAGTGCTCAGTGGATGTGTGCAGCCTGCAGCTGGGGTGTAGTTACACCTGATTTATTCAGTAGCACACTTTGTCCTTGTCTTTCCTGGATGAAGTCAGCCCTTGCAGCTCTGCTGGCTACTGAAAGACCTGCTTTGTTCAAAAACCTGCAAGTGTGTTGGATTTCCAATTGCTAAAGTGATTCTGGAAAGTTAATATAAGGGCAGTGCATTTAATGAACAAAACTCCAAACATCCCTTTGCAAAGTAACACTGCAGGGTGCAGAAGGACCTTTAATTCCTATTAACCACAAGAAATTCACTTCTGAATATCCCCAAATTGCTTGTTTCACAAGTTGCAAGTGGAAAACTTCAACTGCTGTGTGTTGTACAAGGTTGTCACCTGAAGTACATCACCTCTGCCAATTCCAGCTTCACTGGGAATCAGAGGGGTGGAATCTGGTGTTACTTGCACTCTTGTATTGTTGCACTTACCTGCTCAGGGTAACTGGGGGAGACTGGGGAAGCTCTGGAGCTTCCTGGGGGGATGATGGGGAAATGCCACCTGATGAGAGAGCCCTTTGCATCTGAGTTGCAGTGATGTGCCTGCCTCTGAGCTCTGCTTTACTGTTTAATTCTTGTTTTGTAGCTGCTGTGCCTTATTGGGGAGTCATTTGATGACTACAGCGATGACGTGTGTGGTGCTGTTGTTAATGTTAGACCTAAGGGAGATAAAATAGCAATATGGACAACTGAATGTGAAAACAGGGATGCTGTTACACATATAGGGTAAGTACTGTGGGGAGGGAGTGTGTATGGAGTGTAACAATGCATTTCAAGTCTGAATTTCATGCACTTCAGGCAAATGTAGCCTGGGCGGAGCTGTATCCCAGGCTTAATTCAGTGCCAAATTATCTGCATTATCACCTAGGGTTTTTTGCATGGGCTTGTTAGTAACTTTGCTGTACATGTAGCATAAGTGATGAACAACTGGACACCAGTGTTGGCAGAAGGTTTTTGTTTTCCAGTGAGGTTTTGGCACCTATAGATAGTCTAGATTGAGCATGCCAGTTTGTAAGGGTGAGTAGCCAGCAGCAGCAGAGCACTGGTAAGTGTTTTCTCAGTAATGCTCACAAATGAGAGGAAGGGTGAACCTGAAGCTTACAAGGATTGGCCTTATTTGAAAAAAGCTGGACAGTCTTGTGCTGTGAAATAGACACTTTCCTGCCTTGTTCTCCAAGGACAAGTCAGAATGATGCTGTTCCAGGGATTATTTGATGTGTGATACATGTTGTGGTCTCCTTCCAGTAGCCACCCCAGATTATCCCGTGTGTACTCTGGAAGATAAGATGTGCTGCCCATGTAGCAAGTGCTGCTAGTGCTGATGGACTCCTTCTGCTGTACTGATGCTGCAAAAAAACTTGCTGTTAAATTCAGCCATTTTAGGCCATTTCAGTATTTTCTTTGCCTTGCAAATCTGATTACTCCTTAGCACGTGTCTTAGGCCAAACTTTAACTGTCAGGCCTAGAAGCTGCCAACATTTTTCACTGACTGGGTGACTCCTGAGCACAGTGGGCCTTTAAGACCCTGGTGGGGTCTGCTTTATACTAACAACACCATTATCCAGTGTCAGACTTGAAAGGCAGGTGTTCAACAAACAACTGTGGTGCACATCTGCTAGTAGGGAGTAATCTTACATCAAACCCAGTGGGCATCAAGGGACAGTTCTAGAGAAAAATCCTGTTTATTGAGTCCTGTGTTCAGACCTGAGGCAACTCTTTCAGCAGCTGTCCTGTTACTAATTCCTTCCTAAGGGCTTTGCTTAAACTCTTGTTCTGTTTCTTTCTCCAGGAGAGTATACAAGGAAAGATTAGGACTTCCTCCAAAGATAGTGATTGGTTATCAGTCCCATGCAGACACAGCTACTAAGAGCGGCTCCACCACTAAAAATAGGTTTGTGGTTTAAGAAGACACCTTGTGAGTATTCTTTCATAGGAGACTGCGTCAAGCAATCGAGATTTGGGAGCTGAACCAAAGCCTCTTCAAAAGCAGAGTGGACTACAATTGAGATTTGATTTCCATCTAAGTGTTGCTAAGATTTGTGAGAAGTCTCATTTCGCCTTTGTCTTGTACTCCGTGGTGGGTTCTTTGTTCTGGCTGAAGCAACCATTACTGATCAGAATCCTAGAACACTTCACCCCCCTCCCTGCCCCTCCACCTGGTTTTCTGGCCCACTCTGTAATAGCTTGGTAGAAACATTACTATTACAAGGAAAAAAAAAAATAATGAATAATAATAATAAATTGTTTATTCACAGTATTCAGAGAAGAAGTTGCATTTCTGTACCTGCAGGAAATCCCTCTGTTTTCCATTTGCATTGTATGCAGTTAACATTTTGCTGGTTTGGAAGAGTTCTGGTGCATCCAGTTTTCTAGCAATTATTATTATTTTTTTTTATACAGCATCACCTTTGCTGTTACCTATGCTGATGGCTGCTAGATTAATTTATTTGTTTTCCCTATTTGATAACATTAGTGGTATTTTGATTTCAGTTGTTCTTTGCTCATGTAACATTTGGTGAAGAATCTGGGAATATGACAAAGGTGGAATAAACATGAATTTTGTGCATTCTTTGGTAATTTTGGGGTTTTTTTGGAACATCAGAGCTTTGCTACAAATTGATGCATTTCAGTCCAATCGGTGATCTGTTTGTGTGATTTCCTAAAGATGATGGTGGATTTTTTTTTTTAATGTAACACCATAATTTACATTCCTTACTAGAAATAGTATGTCTGTTTTTGTATCTTATGCTGTATTTTAACCCTTTGTATTACTTAGGTTCTTTTGCTTTGGTTAAATGGCTGGAGTAGAAAAGCAGTCCCGTTCCTATTCAGACAGTGTACAAAACTGTAAATAAAATGTGTACAGTGAATTGTCTTTTAGACAACTAGATTTGTCCTTTTATTTCTCCATCTATCCAGCAAGTGCTTGTACCTCCTGGGACAAGGCAGGCTCTGCTGTGGCTTCTGTTGTAGTGTCTTCCAAGAAAGAGTCTGGAGCTCTAGTTTGT
Source organism: Ceyx melanurus (assembly GCA_024611195.1). Lineage (NCBI taxonomy): Eukaryota > Metazoa > Chordata > Aves > Coraciiformes > Alcedinidae > Ceyx > Ceyx melanurus. The sequence continues at coordinate 12,722 of JANHGL010021788.1, read as the reverse complement.
TACTGTAATAAATTCATTAGATAGCACCCTAAGTGCAACTCTGTTGGTGTGGCTGCTGGGTTTTTTTAATTAGTGGTTGGTTTAATTAATCAGTTTCCATTGTTTCTCCTTTGACCGTGGTTTATGGCAAACCAGTGGAAGTTTCATTGCATTGCAAGTTACAGTGGGAGCTGTAAATCTGCAGGAAAACTTTTGTGAGTTGACTTCTTGTTTTGAGCACAACATGAGAGGCTTTTTCTTTCCACTCTTGAAAAGAGCAAGCAGCAAAATCCAGGCTTTCATGCTGGTTTCCTTTCTTTAGTGTGGTGTGCTTAAGATCTTGCCAGGGTTCCTTGTGCTTGTGGGGGTTCTGATCTTTGATTACTCCTTAAAGCAAGTTCAGCCACTGTGGCAGTGAAGTTTATGAAAGCTAAAGCTGCTGAGTCCTAAAGGCATTTCTGAACAAAGCAGTAGTGCCTGAGAAGGGGACTCAGGTCCCTGAGTGGTGACATGAGGTGGTCTGTGACTTGGGGGCAGAGCTCACTAAAGTGAGTGTCATGCAGAAACCCAAGGACTGCTGCTCTGGAAAGTGATTTCCAGTGTGGTTGTGGGCTCAGATTTTGGAACCTGAGCATATTTGAGCAGTCAGTTGAAGTGCATTGCAAGATGAGAAATGGAAGTAGGATGATTTGAAGCTCTTCACTGTTCAAATAATAATTGCTGTGTTTCTAGAAGCCTCGAGTGAAAAATAAATGGCACTCTTGCTTTATCAAATATCCAACCTATGCCTTTAATTCATGGCTAGAAGCAGCAAGTGGCCATGAACCCAGTTCTCTCCAACTTACAAATGACTTTGTGCTGCATACTGATGTGCTGGTTGTAGTGGTGTAGTTTGTGTTGTACTGTGGGAGAGAGCTGAGAGCTCTGCTCTGGGTATCAGGCACAGCCAAAGGCTCATAAGAGGGGGGAAAAAAAGCAGTAAATTTATCATTGTCTGGTTTTGTTACCAAATCCTTTGTGTTAACTCCCAGCTAACTGGGGAGCTGTGGTCCATGTGGTAGCCTGAGAAGAGTGAATGTCTGAAGGATCTGCTCAGAAGTGGTTTTACATGGGACAGAAGAGCCAGGGCAAGGGAAGAACCAAGCTGGCTGTGTTGAAAGAGTAAGAGTGTGCTAAAATAGAACATGGGGAGGAGTAACAGATGAGGAGTATTTGTGAGTAACAGCTTCTGGGTGTAAGGCTTGGGCTGTGCAGTGTGTTACTGTCACTTCTCCCTTTGTCCTGCTGCACTGTCACTGGCTTGTCTTTCAGACTGTCTCTAGCTCAGGAAACTTCATTTTTTTTTGTTGCCCAGATTCTGGGAACTTGGAATAGTAGCTTTTATCAAAGCTTAATCAGCTTAAAACTTCCATCCCACCTAAAGGAGTCTCTTTCCTTAGCAAGGCTTGGGGAAAAAAATATTCTGGACTCTGTGGGATCCTTGCTAAAAGAAAAAAGCAACCATTGCATTTCAGCCTAGTAATGGATCTTCCCTTTGATGTGTGACTCCCTTGTTTCCCAGAAGCTTTATTTGAGCTTTTAGAGCCTGGGCTGGATGGCTTTAGAACTAGATTTTGAAAGGCATCCTGCCCTGAAGTGCTAAACCAAATAGTTGAGTTGAACCCATAGAGCTTGCAGGTGGCAGAGCACTTACCCTGTAGATGACTTTGCCCTCTTAACAGGCAATGGTTTCTGCTATATCTTTTTTGTGAGTAGTTTTTACTTAAGTCTTGGAGTACCTTTTTGTGCAGAATTGGTGCCTTTTTCTACTGTGCAGGAACAAATGGCAGTGACATTCCCAGGAGGGAAATGGTGACGCCTGCTGCACTGAGACATTCATCCCTGCAGGAGTGCAGAGGGTCTCAGTGAGCAGTGTGGAGCCAGTCCCAGTCCTGGCTGTCAGGTGCACCCCTGGACCTCCCCATCATCATTTCAGAGCTCCAGAAGCTGTTAAGTCCTGAAGACTTTCCCTTTCTGCTCCCTTGGCAGGACACTTGTCACTGCAGCTGACTGAAGAGACTTTTTCTGCCTTGTAGCTCTGAGTTTTGTACTGACCAGAGTTGGTGCTCAGGTGCCCAGCTCTGGCACAGCAGCAAAGCTTTCATAAGCACTTAAATCCCTTCTCCTGGGATGAAAACCAGTCACTCTTGCTGGTGACTGCCTGGCACTTGCCCATGAGCCTGTGGGAAGCTGTCCCAGCCTTCCTGTGGTGAAATCAAGCAGGTGGTGATGTCTGGAGCAGGTGTTGAGCTGTGGCTGAGCACAGGATGTTGGTTGTGTTCCTAGCCTTGTTCTTTGGTGATGCCTTAACTGTAAAAAACATCCCAGCTGGAGTCAGGCTGCTGGGGTTGGTGTTGCTGTTGGTTTGCACCCAGCTGCTTTTTGCTCCCTGCTGGTACTGGGTGTGTGACAAGCTTAGCTGTGAGCCTGGGGGGTTTGTGGATGCCTGGGCTGCTCTCATCTCCACTTCTCTAAACCCTGATGCTTTCCAAGCCTTATTCAAATGTGTTTAATAAAGGGAAAAATTACACCAAGCCTAGTCACTGCTTTTGTTGGTCACTGATGCTGTGGAGAATTCCAGGTGTTGCTGAACCCAGATAAAGACTGTTGATTTCTTTGGCATTATTATCAGCTTATGGGATTTTCTCTTTTTCTCTCTAGCCATGTAAGTATGATAACAGTGAAGATTATACTTGAAAGTGTGAATATATCATATATAAAACAAAAATGACTCATCTATTTTTTTCAAGTAGAAAACTTGTTATTTCTAAAAGGTTTTCTGAATGACTTTCTGTAATGAGTTACTGGACTTTGCTTACAATAGGTAGCTTAGATTGATTTTTTTTTTTCCTTATGTTGTGCCTGTTCATGTTGTTGAGGAATTGGAGCCAGCCTCATAGGTGAGGTTTGGGATTCTTTGAAGTAAAGCTTAGTTTTTGAGCCTTATCTTCCTTCATATGTACAGGGAGTTATCCCAGGGGAGTCATCCCTGTGCAGCTCACCCTGAGCCATGTGGATACACAAAAGTACAATGGGAAATTGGAAGGTACTTTTCTTTCTGTAGCTTGAATGAAAATAAAGCTTCTAAGGAACTGAACGTCTCAGCTTCTTGACTCTGTGTGGGATGTAGAGAAATGAAAATCAAGGAGAAACGAGTGAATTCCTGCTTTGGAATGTGTGTTGGCTCTTGGGGTTGTGTAGCAAAGGGATTCTGCAGCTCCCCTCCAGGCCTGCCTCAGTGACACAGGGGTTTGAATACTGCTGGAAGAGCTGCAGAAAACCCAAGATGCTTTATTACTTGGAGCATTCCAGGCAGAAAATTGCTTTTCTGGGAGCCAGGAGCTCTGCTGTTTGCCTTCCTCTGGCACATGCTGAATTCTTGACCATGCTTATTTTTAACTGGGGCTGACAGCAAAGGTGGTGTTGGTTAAAATACTGACCTGTTTGTGTGTCCCTTTTCCAGCATTAGCTGTTTGGTTTGCAAGCCTGTAAGGAACTGTCCTTGTCTATTTGAATCACACCAAACTTCTTCCAGACAAATCTGAATTATCCAAGGGGTTATTACTGTCTGCCTGTGCCTTTCCCTCTAACTTTTGCAGGAGGAATGGACAGGTTTTGTTTGAGGTGGCTTTGATGTCTGCTGCCTTCAAATCAGCCTCAACTGATGCAAGACTGAACTGGCAGCAGCTGGAGACTGCTTGGCTTGGAGCTTGGCTGGAGGTGTTCTGGGATGTGAAGAAAGTGAAGGTATTTTGCTTTCTGGGGGACAATGTCATAGATGAAGGGAGTTAGAAAAGGGGTGTGTGGGAGGAAGCCCTTACCCAAACAGTTAATGTACCTAAATGTGAAGAAAGAGGATTTGGTGTCAAAGTCCATCTGTTTCCCATGCTTTGATGCAGTCAGCATGACATAGATTGCTGAGCCTTTGTTCCGGCTGTTTTGGGCACCTAAATTTCCATTATTTTTCATTGCTGCTGCTTTTGAAATTTACTGCTTCTGACATGCAGGAATATTCTGTTTTTCCAGTGTGTGAGAGCCTGCAGGACAGGAGTGTTGATAGCCCAGAGCTGACCAGGCTGTGCTGACACCTTTAGAGCAGCAGCATTTCAATGGTAGCTTGCCAGGAAAAGAATCCAACTGAACAGCTCTCATCAGGTCCTGTGATTTATAATTCCTAAAGTGAGTTGTTGTTTTTTGGTTGGTTTGAGTTTGTTTACTTATTTTTTGTTAGAGCAGCAGCTGAAGTTTTCCCTTTCCCCACTGTTGAGCAGTTGAGCCAAGAACCTCCTCCTGAAATCCCAGCTAAGATCCATTTTTCCTGTGCAAACAGCAGCTGGGTAGTAGTGTGGAGTGCAGCAGAGCTGTGCCTAGAGGGCAGTGCTCATGGTCTCTGTTTCTTCTGTTGGCCAAGCCATGCTGGGAGATGTGGCATGAGGCTAAAATCCTCCACAGGGTGTGGAAGGCTTGTCTGTGGGAATCAGCACTGAGTAGAAGGCTGCTTTCCTTTTCTAGCATTAGGGGGAGCCCAGCTGTTGAGAGAGACTACATGGTAAAATAAGAAATAATAATAAAAGGATACAAACAGCAAAAGAAGCCCTGAACCTTAGGAGTCCAATTTAAACCTTGGAAAGAAGCAAATTAACTGAGTGACATGAGCAGTTGAGGAGACCTTGTTTGGCATTCCAGAGGGGAATGTTGGCATTTTATGGGCCACAGGCTCTTGTTTGAGCTTCCAGTGGCGTCACTGGTGGTTGTATAGAGGGGCTTGGCTATGCAAGAAAAGAAACTTCTCTTGCTCTAAGCCCTTGGCTCTGCAGGTTGAATTGTTGTTGTACTTTGGTAGGAACATTGCCCAGTAAGCTCTGTGGTAAAACCCCTGCAGTCCCAGCCAAAATCACAAAGCTGCTGATGTGCTCAGAGCTCATAGGACCATGTAATGCTCCTGCCTCTACCTCCCCTGGCTTCTGCTTGCTTCCCCTGCTCATGAGAAGTACCTTATGGATCAGTTCTCTCCAAACCCTTCAGGACACTTCTGGCTGCTCTGTGAGCAAGGCTAGCAGAATGAGTCTGTGCTTCAAAGCTACCAGATAATGACATTTAGGCCAAACATTCTAGCAAGGATATTTTACTTAGTATGTTTTTCCATGACTCAATACATTAATCATTGGATTGGACAGGCTGATTGATTGCTTGGCTGATTCCCCTTACATTCAACACCTAAAAATAAATGTTTGAAAGTTACATAATCTTGGAGCTCAGGCTGTGCTTTGGAAGCCAGACATCCTAGGTGGAGCTTGCTGTGTTGTGGGAGAGAAGAGCAGATCCTCTGAGATCCTGGTTGTCTCAGGTTAGGAACACATGACATCCATCCATCTCAGGCCAGGTACATGTGGATACTTCTTTGGAGGTATTCATCACAAAGATGTTCAGAATGCTTCCAGAAGTTGAAGTGGGACAGAGCTGGAAAGGGACAAAAGAGGGAAGAATTCAGGGAAGGACAAGGACAAAGGCTAGAAGGAAAATAAACCTTTGTAGCTCATGCTGAGAAGGGTGTGAAGTCAACACATACCCCAGAGCAACTGTGCTATGAAAACTACAGCAGAAATTGCCAGTGGGAAGAGATACTCTTCTCCCCCCCTCCTTTTTTTTGTTGTTTTTAATTTAGTTCAAAAGGATGGCAGGAGTGTGAGGCAAACCCTTATTTATGTAGCAGGAAAAGACACATATGAGGACATCTGTTGTGAGCTGCTGCAAAAATAACCCCAGGAGGGGAGTGTGTTTGCAGAGCACAGCAGACAACCTGCAGAGTGGTAGAAAGACAGCAGCAATGCTCTGGAGTGCAGACAGCCCAGACTCTGCAGGACTGTGTGGGTTTGCACTCTGCCAAACCACCTCACCCTGACCCCTGTGGGTGTTTTACAACTGGAAGGAGGTGCTGAGCCATATTTTCTACTCTACACATTGGTGCCTTCTCTGTTGCACTCCTTCCTGACTCCTTTTTCTAAAGGCAGCAGTTTTTAAGTCTTTAACTCTTTTTCAGTGAGCACCCAAAGGTGTGGCAGAGGAATGCAAGTTTGGAGCTGCTCCATTCCACAGACAAGGCCCTGTTTACCTGGCAAATAAAGGAAAAGCAGCCTGAGAGATTTTGAAGCAGGTTGCTCATGTCTTGGCATCCTTACTGGTGGCTGAGTACAGGAATGGGTAGCAAACCTGGCCCCAGGTTTACTAAGATGCTAGAAGACAGTCCATTACAGTTTAGCTTGGCTTCTCAGCAGGGGTAAGTACAATGCACAGCTTTTCTGCTTGTTTTCCTCCCAGTCCAGACTGCTTAGCTTACCCCATTGGTATCTCTTCTCTGTGCTAACCAAGGTGCTACTCAGCCCTGCAGGGCTGCATCTGCTTTCAAGGTGAGAGGTGTCTAAGCACTGAGGTCACACTTGGAAGGGGAGCTCTGGCAAACTGGGTTGAATAGCAGGAGGTATTGAGGCACACATGTTTCATGTGTTTTATTCTTCAAGTATTCCATGGTTTACTATTTGGATGTCTCAGGCATTGCCAAGATGAAGCTGCTTCTATCAGTTAGTAGCCATATAGAAAGTAGTAATCAACTCAGTAAGTGTGGTAGGTGTTTTATCCCAGCTTGGACTAAGCATGTGGCTTGCTTTGTCTAGATGGTTAATTGCATCGTTTTTGTTCTGCTTGTGCACACTTTGGCTTGCACCTCTCTCTGTCTTGTGTGAACTGGGACTTGAGGGCATTGTGCTAGTCTGCTGTGCAGACCCCAGGATGTGCTGAATTGTGGATACTGCCCCAGATTCTCCCTGAACACTTCTGGCTGCCTAGTCCCTCTAGATCCCAGTCTGCAAGAGGTTCCCGTGGCCGGAGGGAGCACAGGCAGCCCTGCGAGCATCCCCAGGGCAGGCTGCGCAGCAGCGTCCTTTGCCACTAGATGGCCGGACCTCCTTTTCGTCCAGCTCTCGGTGTCGTTGCCGGCTCAGAACGACTCGGAGCAGAACAATGGGCTCGTTGTGAGTGCTCTGCACTCCCCCTTTACAGCTTCACGTTTTGCTTTTAGCAAATTCGTCTTTATGATGAATAGTTCAAACTTCTCAAACATATACTGCAAGAGCTGTGCTAATAGGGAAGAAAATGATAGATGCTTTGCAAGTCAGAAAAAAAAACCTGCCCGGCTCCTGCTCTTTTTCTTTTCCATTACACGTGTAATGCAACTTTCTTTGAGTGTTTTATTTCATAGGTGTAAGCATAAGTGTGACAGATTTAACAGACTGGGATACAGTGTAATAAAGTCCTGGGAAGTTATGACATAATAGCCACAAGTTTTGGTCTGGTGAACTTTGTGATGAACGTTTGTCAAACATTTAGACACTCACATTTATGTCCCTGTGACACGGGACAGAAATCAGCTTTCCTGTAATGAAAATTGTTTTGCTCATGATCAGCCTCTTAAAAAAGGTTAATACTGTGTGAAAAACATTAATTGTCCTGATAAATGCAGACTGATAGGTTTTACAGAGCAAGGAGGCCCACTGCAAAAGGCAGATTTCTCCTGCTGAAAGCAGACAAGGAGTAGACCAAGTGTGCATCTGTTTCTTGCAGATATCACTTTTTTTTTCCCTTATCAGTCTCCTCTTCACATTTTCATATCCATTATGAGTGTTTACTGGGTCCACGCTGTGTGTTTATAGATAGATTTATATTCTTGAGTTCAAAACAACAGAGGTACATTTCTAAATTGAGATTCCTGTAGTTGTTTTGCTGTCACAACACTATCATTTGGTGCTTGCCACTTGTAGGAACAAGGAGGACACACTCCCTGCCTCCAAGTAGTAAAATCTAAAATACCAAACCTGCAAACCTCAGGGCACTTGAACAACTTTGTAAAAGGCTGGAGATGTGGAAAATGATGGTGCATGAAATGATGATTAATCTAGAAACAAATCTGGGATGGGATTTTTTTTTTTCCAAATACTGTTTCAGGTATCAATTGTTTAATTTTCTTAAAGCACTGTGACAGCAAAAAGAAGCTGATGTTATAATTAGTATGGTAGATGAAGAGCAGGAAACTGAACTCCACCCATCCAAACTCTCAGAGAAATGTAGGGAAACTCACAGCAAATGACAAACCTCTTAAAACAACCACAAACTTCAGAAGTAATTGTTCAACTCAACGAGAATATTGTTGGCTACTCAGTTCTCATCTCAGCAGGAAGGTTTCTGGTTTTGTTAATAAATAGGAGAGAGTTAAGAAAGGCTTGGAAATTTCCACTCCCTGGACTTGCAAACAAGTAAATGGTCTATTTTTCTCAAGTGCCTTCCTTTGAAAGGTGCCTGAAGGGTAATATGTGCAGGTTATTTATGAGGTGTAACCTTGCACTTGGAAGCAGGCCAGAAAGAAAGTCTGGACCCAGTTTACTACTTCTTGGAGCTCTTCATTATGCTGGAGTTCCCAAGTAAGTGAAGGAATGGTGCAGCTCCCTTGAGCCTTATCTTGCCCTGTGCTGTGGCCAGCAGTGTGCTATCAGGGGCCACCTGCCCACCACACAGCCTTACCATGGCCATGGGGCAGTCTTCCCATCACACTAGGGGAGTAAAAAGCTCTAATATGGTTCTGTACTAACTCTAGTACTGCTACATGATGTCTTGTACCTTCCCAGTCCTGTTCACTGATAGAAACTGGACAGATTGCTGTAAAATACTTGTTTATGGTGTTGGTTAAAGTGCTGGTTGCTCTGGCAGTGTCTTTGCATAACACCTGAAAATCACCAATGTTAATGCCACCAGTGGCAGCACTTTTGCTGTTGCCACAGCTCAGGTGAGCAAGTGTGTTCCTGCTGGAGGTGGCTCCCTGCAGCTGGATGCATGAGTGGGTAACTTGGAGCCTGTTCACCAGGAAAAACATCTGCACAGAAGGAAGGATGGGGGAAGCTCTGGTGTCGTAGGGCTGTGTAAAGAAAACACTCAAAGATGACTAAAAATGGTGGATTTGCAGAAAATCTTACCACCACTAAAGACAGAGAAAATCCTCCCTGTCCTGAGTGCTATTAGAGAGCAAACAGCCCGTGTTAAAGCTGTGAGTTGTGAAGTGAGTTGTGCTCTTTGATAAAGAGCAAGTGTGACCACACAGAGGGGGAGGCAGCGTGTCACACCCACCCCTTCCTCTCAGCAGAGGTGACACCAAAATACCTCTTTCTTCTCACAGGAAAGAAGCAGCAGGGTGCATTGTCCCTCCCCAGGCTTTCAAAGCAGTGTTTCTGGAGCGAAGGGGCTGCATATCTCCTTTTGCATATGTGTGCTCCAAAGGGACTTCTGAGGCTGCCTCCTCATACCTGTCAGCTTAGGCTGCTGCAAGACTTGTCTGGGCTCATTTTGATCCCACCAGCTTGCAGGCTGCAAGCACTAGAGCTTGCTGAGTAGACTCAAATAGCTGATATTTGCTAGTTCTCTTCAAGTTATTTGCATCCTGGTTAGTAGCTGTCATCATCTCTGCTCCAAGACTTGCCAAGTGTGGGTGGGAACTGAGTGAATGCAATCTGCACTTTATTGAGGGAGTTATTCTTACTTTAAGAAGATGTAAATTCGTGGATCCTTACACCAGAAGTACAGCATTTGGGGTGAAGTTAAGGCTCAGGTTCTCTGGAGAAAGATAAAATCAGACCTAATGCAATTGATTATCAGTGATTATGTGGCATGTCTTAGCTTCATTCTGGCCTCTGCAGATATGTGGTCGTGCTTAATGCCTTGTGAATCATCCTAACAACAACCTGGTTGTGTTGGGGTTATAGTGACCTTGGGTTGGTCCTGCAAGAGGGTATTATTATCAGGTTCTGAGAGCTAAGTTTCATATGAAACAGCAGCTCAACAGTCACCACAAAGCCACTAACCAGTGTTAGGCATAGCAGTAATTAGTCAGTACTTGTGAATTAATTGCAAAGATCTGTGTTACTCTTGTGGAAAGCTGAAGCTGTGTTCACAGCAGGGACACACCAAGACTCGTGTCACCACTTGAGTTTGGGCCTGTGAAATTTGTACTTCAAAACTATTTTTAAACCTAAAAACCTCACCATTGGTGGTCACTTACTTGCTAAGCAGAAAACAACATTTTCAGAGTTGCAAACCTATCAAATGAGCACAAATAGCATTACAAGTTACTATGATGTTTAGGCTTTAAAATATTTTAATACCTCTGACTCTATAAGTCTTGTTGTATGTCAGAAAGCTCTGGCTTCACCATGGAGAAATGCTGTTATCCCATGAATTTCAACTAAAATGAAGTGTCTAGGACATAACTAGCCTTAGAGAGACACTGAACCTTTCTCAGACCACAACTCAAAGTGGCAGGTAGATGAGCAATGTGGTAACTCATGGAACTACAGTCTTCAGTGTGCTGCTTGGCAGTTTCTCATCTTGAGTCACTCAGACTTGCATTTCTTTTTCTGTGGAAAATGTCAAAGAATTCATAGATCAAAACACAGGAGCTGACACAAAGACAGAGGTGCTGGATCTAAGAAATGATTGAATCGAGGAACTGCAATGAAGAGTCCTTTAGATGATGGGAAGTAAGAATTTCAGTTGGCAACTCTACCCCTTTTAAGATGGGAACTTCTCAAAGTTCTGCACTTGGCAGCATTAGATTTGGCCAGTCTTTGGACAGAAGAAGTCTATTGATATCTACATCTTTGAGATAGGAAACAGATTGAATCACTGGAATGGGTTTTTTTTCTCTGATGTGGGTAGGAAATCAAAGTGTTGCTGAGTGCTGCAGACCACTGTGCTGCTAGAAGCATTGCTTTGTCATTGAAATACTGTCCATTGATACTCCTACCACTAGTCAAGATGAATTAGAAACTCAAAGAATTTAAATAACTGCCTTGCCATGCTGCAAGGAAAGGTACTGTCGCTCCTACTCAGTATTGCCTCAGGCTTTCATGCCAAAACAGCTCCCTGGAACTCAGTGGTGAGTGGTAACTACGAGTGAGTTGTAAGTGCTGTCACAGCCATCCTGCTCACCTCCCAGACCTAGGTGGCCAAAGCAAAGAAGGGATCCCCACGAGATGGCACCAGGCCAAAGGATGGTTTGTTTTTTTACAATCCCTGTTTGTTGAGGACAGGAGATAAACTGTGTTTGTAAAGCAGAGGCTGCTGCAGGTGCAGAGGACTGTGTTCCAGCTGGCATTCTGAAAGATCAATTACCTACATCAAAGCTGTTGTGCTGCCTTTGCTGTCTGATTGCTCATTTCTGAGGCCACACAGGACCCCTACACACAGAGTGAATGAAACAGACCGGGGTTCTGTGTTCAATACCCTCCCCAAGTGAGCAGTCTAGCTGTTAACAACCAGGCCTAGTTCTCCTTAAGCTGATCAGATGATGGGTCAATGGGAAATGCTTTTGACTTTCGAATGATGCTTGGCAATGAGAAGACTGTTCTGAATTGAGAAAGCAAGTTAAGTCCTGTAATATGCTATAATTGCTGTAGGTTGCATTTCTTTTACAGTTGTTGATTGGGGATGAATGGATTAATAGGTAAATCACCTGAGATTGTTACTGAATTTATCATTAAAAAAAATTACTCTGTAGTATTTTCCTCGTCTGTGAAGATGCATTAAAATGCTAAAAGGTGGCAACACGTGGTGTTAGTAGGGTGTGATGACAGTAATGTTATAAATATTTATACAGGTTGTCACCAATATTTGAAGCCACTTGTAAAAACAGCACCTTAATATAATACATTATTACCATACCCTGAGTAAGTGGTGATGTGCTTTTACTCACTGGTACAGAACCTACACACTACTAATTATTCACCCTTTTCTACCTTCCTTCCCATGCTTGCTCTTTCAGACAGGGCATTAACAATAACAGTAGACACAGGGTAACATTCATGTGTTGAACATTGCAGAGGCAGTTGAACTGTATGGATGTGTTGCATTAATTTATTTACCAATACCTTGCTTATTTTCATTAGTCTGTTTCAGCAGTGCTTTTTTCTTCTCAAGATCTACCAGTCATGGCAAATATTTCCCTTCCCTCTCTGAGAAAGGTACAAGACCAAGGCCCTGTAACCAATATGAAGTGATCTTGAACCAGAGACTATCTTTTGTAGTTGTAACAATATTGTACCTTTGAAATGCGTTCTCTTGCAACCTTGTAGAGATGGGAAATGTAATTGATGACAAAGAAGCAGCTATCTTTTGAATTAAAAGCATTGCTTTCATAGCTGGACCAGAAAACTCTGAAGAGTTGAAGTGATGCTCTTCAGCAAAGAAATTGCTATTGTGTTGTGGATTCTGAATTCCAAACAATGTATGAATATGACTAAGCCATGTAACTTTACAGCTGGCAGGTTCACTATAAATTCAGAGCGTGTTAAAAGACAGACTCCAGAAACCATTGTGAAATAGTTTTCTATGTATTCCTGTACACGTCGTACATAGGAGTTCACGTGGGAGGTGATCTGAAGGCACCCATTCAGAATTAACCTCCACCGTACAATTATGGTATTGCTCCTTCTCCTTACAGCTCTCCCGGCTTTTCTCCCCAGCATGTTTCGGAGCTGCCCTCTGCTCCCCCCCACCAGCCGCGCTCTTTTTACCCTGCACTGCCGCGGCCTCGGCCGCGCTGCAGAGGGAGGAATCCCTCCGGGCCTGGCCCCCTGGGGTTGGTGTAACTGGGGCAACCCGGCGGG